>KN835242.1:4417-71985 GCA_000827255.1 Suillus luteus UH-Slu-Lm8-n1
ATTCGTCAGTGGAAAAGAGACGGAGAACCAGTAGGAAAACCTTTGGATAACGACGGGGAAGGGATAGGCACAATGGCAGTATCCCCGGATGAAACCATGGTCGTTTGTGGAAGTGCAGACGAGAGGCTGCGGCTGTGGAATATAAAGGAGGGCAGCATGATCGGCGAGCCGTGGGAGGGGCACGATGATCCAGTGAGGTGCCTCGATTGGTCTCCTGATGCCCTGGAGATAGCAAGTGGATCTGAAGACGGTACCATACGACGCTGGAACCCAGATACTGGTCGACAAATAGCACCACCAATCAAGACCAGTCACGAATGGGTTTACGCTGTCAAATACTCCCCACAAGGAGACAAATTCATCAGTTGCGGGGATGGAGCAATTTGCGTGTGGTCAAGGGACGGCAAGCTACTTGTCGAGATCAAGGGACACGACGACACAGTGACGTCATTGTGTTGGTCCAAGGACAGCGCACACATTTTTTCCGGGTCATATGATGACACCATCCGGAAATGGCGGGCGATTGATGGGAAGCAGCTTGCTGTTCTTCGGGGTCATACCAGCAACGTCAGATCCCTATCTCTTACTCCCGATGGACGTTACATTGTCAGCGCATCAGATGACTTCTCAGTTCGCATTTGGGACCTCAAAACCAATCGGCCAGTCGGAGATCCACTCTTGCATGACGACGAAATGTTCGCTGTTGCCATGTCCCCCAATGGAAAATACATTGCCAGTGCTGGACCAGACACAAAAATTTATGTATGGAACCTGGAAGCGGCGCTCGAGCGGTATCAAGTTGGTGCACTTGTGCTTTGGTGTTACCGTATCCTTTTTTTAATGATTTTGGTCGTTTAGGGTGCGGATAATGGTAATGCACAACTCAAGGCAAGTCATCTCAGCTTCTCTTTCAAGTTCATACTATATCTCACTTTTTGTTAGGGACGTCTAGCCCAACCCAGAGTTGTGCGCCAACCAATCGTGAGCGACTTCATTCACGCCCACATATCTCGCTGGATTATTAATGTCCATTTGCACATCAAACAGCCCAATACTGGAGGCTCGGCAAAATATGTTAGAATCCTCGTTTTTCAACTCTTGCTAATTTGACCTTTGCTATAGGGCAAAGATTTCTTCGCTGATCATTCAAATCATCCCACAGCTCCACCTGCGACATCATCCCTCCTTCATTGGCGCAATTTGTTTGGTTCCCTTCGGTTCAGTGCTCGGCCCACAGATGCGCCTCCGAGTCGATCATCTCCTCGCGAATCCCGACGCTGGAATTTCAGGTTACGTTCTGTAGGAAAATCAAGGCGCACCGTTGATGTAGCTCCTGCTCGCGATGAAGATGTGAGCGACTCGTCACCACTTCTATTTCATTCCATTTAAAAATATGTTGCAGAGATATGGCATTACCCCTGAAACTGACGCGGAAGCGGCTGCAGCCATGCAACGCACAGATGGCAATGAGGCCGACAATTCAACGCAATCAGGCCAGTCCGCAGCAGGGGTACAAGAATTCAATGTACAACCAATTCAACAAGCACAAGGATCATCGGGCAGACCGGAAGACGTTATGTATGAAGTGAGCTGCTGCGGATTTTTTGTTGGTCGTCGTCGCCCTGCTTCGCATCAGTCATGAAGGATGTAAGATGTGCGGCACGCGCACACACTCTCGCCTCCTCACTCGTGTCTGACTTTTCTCACAATCAACATTCACCACCGTCACTGTCTCCCACACACTCGCATCCATTGTCCTCTTCTAGCTAGCGGGTTTTAATAGAATCTTGGCAGGGAGGGAGTTAATGTAGGCGGCATGTACAGTGTACGAACCAGACTCTATATCTATGGTAGCTAAAGCATACTTCACAAGCGAAATATAACGAGCCAAAGTGTTCTCCAAAATTTAAGATGATCACCCGTTTAACGGCCTCTAATGGCATGCATGGCAAGGGAGGTGCCTGCAGTGTCTAGCTTCATTTCCCCCTCCATCTCTTCTTGCTCTTGACCGTTTGTTTTGCTCATTATCGAGTTTTTCTCGACCGGAGTCATGCTCAGCGAAGTGAGCGAGTCAAGCACATCAGCACGACGGAGAGAAGCAGCGCTATCAAACTCACCAGCACATGTTGTGCCGTTTCGGACGAGCGAGAGCTTGCACGTCGTTAAAAGCAAACACCAAATATAACAAGGATGGAAGGCATCTTGTCGCAATTGACGCAACGCGTGATATGGCGTAATGAATCAGATCGCCCGCCTCGAATACGAACAAACCGACGTACCGTTATACACTGGAGGTAGACCAACACACTCGAGAAAGCTGCCCACACCGTCAACATGCTTCATCCCAGCTACTAGTACCTCGCAAAATCATGTATACCCGATTTCGGCAGGCAGCCTTGTATGACTGGTGTTAGGTCATTAGAGCCACATCAGGTAAAACTTATTGAAACGACAGGCTTCTCGATGCTGAAAGCCGATATTGCGGCTTGCATTTGCATCTACTAGCCTTGGAAATGAGTCTTCTCGATTTCTCTCGGTACTGATTTCTTGACTTACGAAACTGCTGGAGATCGGAGACCATAGAAGCTTGGTCGTATCTGTTGTCAATTTATTTCATTTCCTTGCTGCGTGCCCGAGTGGTTCTCACTGCCCACTCTGAAGCCAGATGATGGTTCACAGCCAACCCCTAACAGTCGTCAAATGCAAGGCATGCATAGGGCGACAGTCCTTAGGGACTAGGGTGAGAGGCAAGTGCGACGCGTCCATGATAGATAGTTGTCCCACTGGATTTCGCTCGCTCAGGATCGCGAACGAATCAAGCCGACTCGGCTCTCGTTCGGATAGAACTGGGGTCTGATAGACCTGTTGAAGGTGGCGCGTCGAGCAGAAGCTCTTCGAGCCGATACGCACGCTTCACGGTTAGGCGGGAGGAAGAGAATCGAACATCCAAGAGGCTAAACTTCACGAGCGCCGGACAGGTTCTGATTACAAGAGAGCGATCTAGAAAGACAATAACAACGGTATAAGTATATCGAGTGACACGTTCTTAAGATCTTACCATTGCTTTGGGAATCCCCGCATGATGGTACCACGAATAACTCCGACCGCTGCTTCAATGGTGTCCATTAATCTGGTAACACGCGCAAGACATCAACTAGCGCTTTCCGGACGAGGATGGACGCAAATGGGACCGATACCTGTCTCCTTGAATGAAGACGGTGGACTCACCACGTGCAGGTGTCAACCTTTTTGTTGAGCAGAATTTCGAGTGAACCGTTTAATTGACAGGCAGATCGGCGCAGATAACTTATGCGGCTGTGTTGCACCGTTTAGACACAAATAGCAGGATTGTGATCGATCAATAAAACGCGACTTGCCGGGCAAGTTACAGAGGTATCATATTCACTCGCAGAGCCGAGGCATTGTGTTCTTTTGTGGTGGCAGTAAAAGAAATTAGATGGGTCCATTCGGCAAAGACTATCCTCCACTAATCTGGGAGTCGGGGACAACGTTAACGACGTTGTGCTCTAACACCATTCACCCGTCTGCTTTCCCTCCCTGTTGTTCAAAGTAATCTCGTCATCGTCGCTTGCCTTCAGAGAACGAGGACGAGACTCGGAGAGATCCTCCAGTACAATCGGAGTACTTCCAACACCTGTAAAAGTCGTAGCAAGAGGATCGCGAACGCGCTTCCTAGGCTGTGATCCAAAAGTTACGACGGGTGACGGAGTGTATGTCGATTCATCTTCTGCACTTAAATGGAAGATGAACGCGACGACCACATTCAAGTTCGCGACGACCAAAGATAAAGAAGCCTAAAGCACGATCAGCAGCGCTCAAGATATGAACACTGACACCGCACCTCGAAAAGAGCAGACATAACCTCCTTCAGCCCTCCCCCAGTGAAAATGTAATATGCATGGACAAGACTGACAATCGTGGTGATCGCTGATGCAGAAAAGACAGATAGCACCCGAATTTTTTGCCCCCTTGACAATCTGACTCTGTAAATGAGGCAAAATGGAGCGAAGATGAGAATGGAATCCCCTAGAACGTCGGCTGAAATACATCAGAAGACTGATGTAGTCGATGAACATTAAATCCTCACTAATTATCTGTGCTATCGCAACACCTCTGCCCAGATCGCACTGCGGAAGTGGTTGTGTTTTCCAGCCGGGCTGATTTTCACAAATCCACCACACTTGTGTAAAAAGGAGAGCCCATACAATGCCGAAGGTAACGACAGTGGCAATGAGAGCCCTCCTAAAAAGGGACCTCGGGGCTGTGAGTCGCACAATGGTAAACAATATGGATATCCTCGATGACCTATGTATGCATGTTAGTTCAGCCACTTTGTCATGCCACTGCTAGGGCATCAGTATCTTACCATATAACGGCATAAAAAAATTGGGCCAGCCTGATATGGTATTTGTAACGTATCCCAAGTATTAGAAAAAAGGGGAACACACATGTAGTATAATGCTATCCTGATGCCTTGAGGGTATTTTTCTGCGTTTCTTCAGTACGATATATGTAACATACACACCACGGAGATGCTCACTATAATCCCGCATATACAAGCAATCGGCGACCAACAATGCAGAGTTGAATATCATGCCGAGGGCCGCCCACGCATCGTCGATCCACAAACGTTTCTGTCGCGCACGAATACACAAGCGGAAGGTTGTGACAATTGTAGCCACAGTCGTGAGGACAATGTCTGCGTCTACAAGCAACAAGAGTATTAACTCCAACGACGCAATGATAAAACAAGCAGCCAAAATCAGACTCACCTACAATCTCCACAAGGGTGGGGCTTGAGGACGGCATAACACGTCTTCTGAGAGATGGAGATGGGCGAACGGCGGCATGATATATAGGCTGAGGTTATCGAAAAAAAACGTTACTGTAAAAGTGCTATAGTCAATTCAAAAAATTCAAGTCGTGTACAGAGTCAACTTAGGGTCATCCTCTCGTAACTAATTGATTGAATGCAAACGCGGACCCTAACTTTCCTAATATATCTACCCCGCGTCGCCCACCCAAACCTTAACATGTGCGCCTTGTCGGACAGTACCAGTACCATCGTCCACTACATGGAGCCCAACCTAGCTACTTAAACCTTTCCATAATCAAAGTCTTTTGAATGTTTCAAATACGTCTCATTATCTCTGCATGAAAAAGTCTCAAGTCGCTCAAATCTTGCCCTCGGAGAAGCACAGACACTGGTCCGAAGGCTAGACTAGCTTATCTGACTACATGTGTCACAAAAGGTTAGGGACCGCATGCATGTGATCAATATACGAGAGGATGGCTGGGGATGGCTTAAAGTTGTTAGGCGCGAGTTGAAAGATCTAGAATTGCGCAGGGCTTCTAAGCGCCAAGTAGCAACAGTCGCCTGTACAGGCGAGTGCTGATGTCTTTGAATTTGAAATTTTTAGAATTGAGCAGGACCAGAAGACTATCAATCAATACTAAACCGTTACAGTCACCTGTAGTAATGCACGGCGACGTCCGATCAATAATATAAGACAAATGCCGCCTGTATACCACTAATGGTTTGTTCGCATGCGATGCGATCATCGGACACCACTATGGTTGCGCTTCTGGTTCAACCACACAACGGGCCTGGTTCTTGAAGTCTTATGCCCGATCAAATATTCACCAATTAATCACTTCTCGCTTTGAAGAAGTTGCATGGAGCAAAATCAGGACTGATCCCAGTTGATACGTCCGGCGGGAAGCAACGGCCGTCACGGAAAACAACTCATCAATGGGACTTCCAAGGAGAGAGAATCTCTACAAACAACGGGGGCGATTAAGGCGCGGTGCCCTACGAACTGTCATGAGATTAGTGTAGAAGATCAGGGAAACAGGTATGGTACTTACGGATAGCTGAATATATCTGTTTTTATGTTGATGAGCTTACGTTTGTTGTCTCAGTGACTTCCACTTAAAAAGATGAATAAAGTTCCAAAAAAAGTCATACAGACGAGAGCCATTAATCCATTGTACATTGAGTAAGCTTGACAAGTAACCGCGAAAGCAAGTTGTGAACGATGACGATCTACACCTTGAAGATTGTGAGTCCTCAAGCGACATGTCATAAGACAAAATGCACGGACCTCTACAAGTGACGTAACACTCCTGATCACGCAACATCCATCCTCGAACCAGCCTCCACCTCCAGAGCCTTTAGATGTGTGAGACCACATGCCCCGCGTACCCAATCGCGTACTAGGCGATATTTTCGTGTTTCGGTGCATCCAGGGACGTCACACTGTGGTTTTTCTTTTGGCGGAGGTGGCTGTGGTGCCAGCAAAGTACTGGAAAGGACAGAGATGGGCACGCCCAATGCGAGGTGCATCTTTCCCTGGGCATCATCCTCTTGTGGCGTAGCAGACGAATTTGCCAGAGGTCGTGTGCTGGACACCCACCGCCAAGTAGTCGGTACGATGACCTCCTTCTCCTCTTGCTCGACCTCACGCTCACCTTCTGATGCACTGGCCTCTGCAGTGGAGAGCGCGCTGCGCTTGGCCTTAGACTTGGACTGCTTTTTAAGGAGGCGGTTGATAGTCTCTGCCTACAGGGATGGAGTTGAACATCATACGGAGGATGCCAAAATATAACCGACGAACCTTCTCGTCCTCGAGCTTTTTCTCGGTAAGATTGCGACGTTTTCGCGCTGTCTCTTCACGCCGAAGTGCGAGCTCGCTCTCTGTGAGTTGTTTTTTCTTTCGAGAGGACTCGCCAGTGGCTGTCAATGAATCTTAGCGTTCAGCGCTTAGGAAAATGAAACGTGTAAAAGTGACAATATATGGAGATATAATCAGAGAAATGACGAGGTTTAGGGAATTGAAGCGAGAACAAAGAAAACAAACAAGAGAACATACATAAAGATACATGCGAAGAGCCTACAACGCTCGCGAGAACCGCCTGACGGGAAGTCATCGGGCGTGTGGAGCCCACCGCCTCTTCCTCGTCTTCATCTTCTGACTCTACGTCGATATCTGCGCGTCATAAGCACAACAGTCAGTAGCGTGCGCGAGGAAGGACTACGCATGACACACCACCAGAACGCCCGCGTGATCCAGTATCTTCAGTGCTAGGCACGCTCGGTAGCTTGAGTTTGATCTTAAGACGGGGCTGCTTGGGCGGAGACGGAGGAGGAGAAGCCTCCTCAGATTCTGGAGCATCCTGAGCACATAGAATCAGTGTGCTAATAGCCAAATAGATGATATCAACACACCTCTTGTTCAGGTTCTTCCTCGTCCTCAGGCTCTAGTTTTTCCTCCTCCCCTTCATTATCATCGTTATCGTCTTGGAGCTTTTGATTCACCTCGTCGATCTCCATCTCCGCGTCAGATCCTGAATCTGACATTTGCATATCTGCTTGTAGTAGTCAGTGAGCCGAGACGGTATGTTTAGTCGAGGTGTGGGAGCGGGGGAAAGGCGGTCGTGAATAACAGACCTGAACCGTTGTACTCGTCGTCATCATCATTGGACACGCTTCTGACGACTCTTCTCATCGTGTTGCAACTTGCATTGATTCAAAGTGAATTGAAACCCAGATACCTTACACAGGACATCTCAATTTGAATTTGTTAATGCACCAACCCATTGCGTGTCCGATGTGATCGATTGCCCATGCCCTTTCCATTCGGGTCGCTTAGCTATAGAGGAGCTTGTGCATGTGAGTCGTGAGCTTGATTGTGGCTCTCAATCAAAGGACACTCTCATCACAGGTGGCACTGGCTCCACTGAAACCGAATCTCTCGGAACTCATCCACCCATAGCTCACAATGCGGTCGCTGGTTCAGAATGCGACAATACATCATGCATCATGATCGGGTCTGCCTGTCGGGCTTCTGCTTGCTTGCTTCCTACTTACTACATGCGCCACCTCCCGGTAGAGTCGTTATACCACTAGTGATATGCTCTCCAGCAAGTAGTGAATTAATGACCGCCGTGCTGTATTGTATTCCGAGTTCAACCAAAAAAAACGCTATACCGTGACGTTGCCATTAGTAAATGATGCGAATAACGCGCCTCGAGGCTTGTCTTTTCACTCCCTTCATCAAGATGAAGCATTTTGCCTCACTCTGTGGTGTCGCTTGATCCACCAAAACGACATGCATACAAGCCATCAATTGGGAAAATACCATTTCCCCTACAACCTCGCTTGAACCTCACCTGCAATCGAATTCCGAATCAGTTGAAATCCATCACAGGCCTCATAGGATCAACGAAAGATGCTGCAAGACAGAACCAACCATGCTAGTGACTAGGTGATGGTGAGATTTGGATGCGGTCAACCAGGGTCAACCATTACACCGATGTGGCAGGGTGGTAGCATATATAGAGGATCAACAACGCAATGTGGGCGTGCAGTTGCAGTCAGACTCACTGCAGGTTCTGGCACTGCACAGCTTTAAGCGCTAATTTCTTCCACACACTCAGGCGCTTCACACATTTAGTTGATGGGTATGGGGGCTTCATAGTCTTATTTAATAGGCGCGGTCAGCTCTTCCCAAACCTACTCACTCCTGCTGATCCTTCGATTCAGCGCAACGCAGACATTCATTTGTACATAGTGGGCTCATTCCCATGGGTTGTTGCGCGTCATTATTTCGAAAGCCCCAGCGGCAGACTCAAATTGTGGGGCATTAATTGTCTCAGTCATTCGATCCAACCACTAACCTTGCCATTATATTGACAGGTCGAAAACGGCAACGCCGTTTCCGTAGACAACACTGCCGCCTTCGCAGATTCCACAACGTGAGCTTTCAACCGAGGATTGTGAAGAAATGGGTCTCATGCTATGATAGCCGCCCGTTGACGATACCAGTCGTATCAGTGCCAGTATCCGATACTATCACCACTCTGCAGCGGTATGTTTGATACCATCTCATAATGGACAGCACTGAACATGCAAGCTACAGAGATGTACCCATTCCGATTAGTGTACCGCAAGTCAAGGTGCAGTTCGATCTTCCTAAACCATCCAACATCGTGGATGATAACCTTGCACCGTATGTATTTCACGCAACTTATGAAACAATTCCTCACGAGACAACAGCGGCGCCGTGGTTGTACTACAGCCCGTTACCACCAGCACACTTGAAGTGCGACCGTAAGTGCAAATTTTCTCATAACCTGCAGATTTCAAAACATGAGATACAGAGTGGTCTTCGATGCGGACCCATTTGCCATTCCGTTTACATCCATCCAGAAACTATCAGAATATCCTACGTCATCTGGTGGCTTGGGTGATATCTGGAGGTGCTCAATGACCACCGATCCATCGACCTCTACTGAGGTACATATAATCTTACCCTGCAAATTTCGCCGACTCATATCTGTTGGACAGGTTGCTGTCAAAACCATCAGGATTGCGGACATACGCAATGGAGAAAGTGTCCAAAAAGCGAAGAAGGTATGCTAATATTTATTCCGTAATATCAAGTGCATTGAATACCCGCTCGCAGAGACTTCGCCGCGAAGTAGCTGTGTGGATCAAATTGAGGCATGCGCATATTCTCACTCTTCACGGCACGGTCTCTGGTTTTGGCCAATTACCTGCTCTTGTTTCTAAATGGATGCATAACGGGGCGCTTGAAGGCTATCTGGAGCGCACGAGCCTCACCATGGAACAGAAATTAAAACTGGTGAGTTTTATCGTACTGGATGCAAGTCCCTACTCAATGAATTTCCTCATTCAGGTGAAACAGGTTGTGGATGGCTTGAAATATCGTATGTGATCGCCTTTCTGAACACACGTTTTCTCTCTGATAACCTTTCCAGTTCATGATGAGAAAGTCATTCATGGGGACCTGACCAGTGTATGTACTCCTCGATGCTACAGAGTCCGCACTAACTCTATGATTAAAGACAAATGTTCTGATCGACCAGGACGGCAATGCATTTTTGGCGGATTTCGGTCTCTCAGTGGCTCTCGCAGAGGGTGACAAATCGTACTACAACTCGCATTCAAGTGGCGCTGTCCGATGGTCAGCGCCCGAATTGATCGGCTCCCCGGAACCAGAAAATATTCTGGATGAGGATGACAGCGATTTCGACTTCCCGAAACCGAACAGTCAGAGTGATGTATTCTCGCTTGGTTGCATCATGCTACATGTAAGTCGCGCATGTCAGAGCCTGTTCGAGTTTTACCTGAATCTTGCATCGTACAGGTCTTCTCGGGTAGACCTCCCTTCTGGTGGCTGAACAATGTCCAGCAGCTATTCCATGCTCAGTTTAAGCGCATAGAGCCATATCGGCTCGAACCTGGCAGTGTGGCCGTTAGCCACCAGCATTTGGATTTCATGCGGAAATGTTGGTCCAAGCCTGAAGTGCGCCCTTCTACTGGGGATGCTGCTTCCTTTGTGGAAGACGAGCTGGCAATGGTCCCCTCTCTCCTGTCTGGCTAGCTCAGCGAGTATGTCACAGGTATGCTTTGCGCGCACCTATATATGTAAACAAAGTATCGATCTCGATCAGCTTAATTATGCTATTTATTTCGGGTCTTAGTATATCATATCACCGAGCACAGTACATAAGTACATAGCTTGCATATATATACGCTAAATTATGGTGGCTCGTATTGGTCAAGTTCACTCGGACGTTGCGGCCGCCAAACTCCAGTCAAGAATAATTTTAAACTCCGACCGTTGCACCTGCTTTCACGGTACACCACACCACCTTTCGCTATTCGACTTGTCACTGCCAGCGGCGCCATGCCAGCCCAATACCAACCACTCACAACTCACGATCCCGCTGAAGCAGAAGCTGATCCACAACTGCAGTCTCAAATAAAGCAACTCTATGCAGATCCCCGTTTTAACCGCCCCGCACCTTCGCTCTGGAAGCGCATTTCACTCCTTCTAGTGACTGCGTTCCTGTTCTGGGCTGCATTCCAGCTGCAGTCCCCAAGATCCCAACCCAAGATTATTCATGCTGAAAGGTGAGTTGTGCACAAACCTTTCCACCCCTTCGCGCTCCAGTAAATGGTGCAGAGTCTGACTCCCATCTCGCACAGATACTCGAAGGATTTTAAGTACCGCCCAGCAGCGAGTCCTGTGATTACGGAGCGACTCAAAGACGGTGTAGTCCGCGTTCGCGGCGCATATTTCTAGACGTATGGGTTTCGTTCAGGTAGATTTCACACCATCACAGTACTTTGGTGACTGAGCCCACCTTTCATGAGGACATGGTTTCAGTCCAGGCATTATATCTTAGATATCACCGCTCCTTTGACATAATACCCACTACTACACTCGTTATCCAGAACTGAGGGCTTTGCCCCTCCTCGCATCTTCGTGGGCGGGTGGAGCCCTCAGCCGTGGACGTGGATTTGTATGAACGGGTCTAGAGTTTGTGGACAGCGATTTTGTGACTTTATCGCTTCTGTATTTTGTGTTTTTGATTGTGTCTTCAGGCTTACGTTCAACAGTTCGTGTTCATGCGCCTTACTCGTCGCTATCACGATTCTCGTGTAGGTAAGTCATTCGCGAAAGTTGTTGAATTCATCTTACATGTATCTTAGGCACGTAGCCCGGCAGTAATCAACTTAGATGATATGGAAAATGAGAGCTGGGGAGCTTGAAAGCAGATAGCAAATGACAAGGAGGGCGACGCGGAGCAATAGACCCCAGCGTCTTTATGTGTGCAAGAACATACGTTTCTCGGCATTCTTTGGAGTACCCTATCAAGATTGCCTCGTCGTCCACCTTCCGCCGCTTCATGTCCGCCGCTTCATGTCCCCTTATCCGATATTTTTCAGTTGTCCTTGCTCTTCCACCATGCGTTGTTTTTGACGAAGGGATATCGTTCGTGATCGTTCGCCCATCATCCGATACTAGGATTAATGCATTGTCCTAAAACCTAACTCCCTATGTGATATGAGAGACGTGGTCTGATATCTCATGTGTACTTCTTGTGCCCTCCGTGTGTTCCATGCTGACGCGTCTCGATTAGGGTCCCAAATAATTTCCGGAATTTCAATTCGTGTGGCGATGAGCACCCTATCACCAACCTATTGCGGAAGATTACTGCTAAGTAGGGTGATAAGCAGCTCTTTTCACATTCATTCACCTCCTATTTTCTCGTCAGACACCAAGAGACTTTGTACATACACATGAAGCTCCACGAAATGGTATCATTTGATGTCTGTTACGCATTTAAAAACACGCTCATACTATCAACTCTCAGATTTAAGTGTCCGGTGCGTCATACAGCATACACTGCTAGCATCCCAGTACGCCGCGCTGATGTCTATGTTCAGTCCACAGTATCCATCGGCTAGGAATAGATTGATGCGTTTGAGGAGCATGTACGCAGGAACCTCAACACGTCCACTGCAGCTCATCTCGAACTGTCGGCCGTCTGCGCGCCCCGATTGAGACTGAGGTGGAGGATTTGAGGGGTGTGTCAGATGGGCTGGAGGATGAGGATAGTGGGTGTGAGAGTGGGTAGTGAGTGTAAGAGTGGGTTGATGACACCGGATCTGAGTGATGATAATGATGGTGCGAATGGGCTGCATTGATTGTGGGCTTTAGTGTTCTCGATATCACCGTAATAATTTCTTTGCCTATGAGTAGATAGTGCACTCTTAACTTTTCACTGACGGTCTGAATGTCTCGAGAATGTACAATCAGTGGAATATGATTCGCTCAGAACTAGTGAGCGATTGATCTATTTAAGAACTGACGCCAATAATCACAGGATCTCACCTGCACAGGTTATCCCATAAGCAGGGCGTCTGCAAGTGTAGCATGCAAACAGCATGTCCAACAGGGTTTCTTCTTTACCTCCACTATCACCAACGTTGCAAACAACCACCATGTCGCACGCAAAGGCAGAGTCGAGCACGTCAGCGAAACACAGAGAAGCAAATAAAGCACAGCCGTCAGACTCATCAAGACCAGTTGCTCCCCAGAAGCGTGAAAAGTATCCGCCACGCTATGGTGCACAACACCGCCAGGATGCACTTTGGGAAGGTGAGCGGGCACATTGTGAAACCAATTAACCGACTCAGTATCGAGCAGGAGGGAATGAGTCGCTCCCTCCTGGGTGGACAGGGAGTGAGGCGGAAGAAGATGGCAAACTAACATATCGGAACGAAGCGATCTTCATGCATACAGCACACAGACCTTTACCAGGAGTGCGACTAGGTGAGCAATGAAAGTAGCATGAGACCGAGGCACTCACAATAGACCAGATTACCACGGGGAGCTGATTCCTGGATGCGAATGGCAGATGTCACCACTCGGTCGGTCCTACTTCGTGAACCACAACACTCGCACTACATCGTGGAAGAAACCAAAGCCAGAACGTCCAGCAGGGAGTTTGATGCCAGAGTGCATCATCAAGTGTGGCAGCACGTGGTACAACGACAGCCTTGCCTGCTTGGGCACCAGTGGTGATATACTGAGTGTCTCGGATGATGCAATTTGCCAGTGGACAAGAGCTGGAAAGCCGCTGGGAAAGCCTTTCGGTATTGAGGGAGGACTTGAACACATAATGGCAGTGTCTCCAGATGGATTGATGGTCGCAGGTGCCTGCGGAGATGGCAGAGTACGACTGTGGGACATAAAGGAGGGGAGCTTGGTGGGTCAGCCGTGGGAGGGGAATCATGATGGAGCGATGTGCCTCGATTGGTCACCGAATGGGGCGGAAGTAGCAGGCGGATCACAAGACGGCACTATTCGACGATGGAACACGAGCACTGGCCGACAAATTGCACCGCTGATTAAGAAAAGCGATGAATGGATATGGACAATCAAATATTCTCCACAAGGCGACAAATTTGCGAGTGGTGGTGACGACGAAACAATCCGTGTGTGGTCAAAGGACGGCAAACTACTCATCGAGATCAAGGGACATGAATACTGGGTGAGATCGTTGTGTTGGTCCAAGGAGGGCGAATACATCTTCTCGGCCTCATTCGATCAAACCATCCGAAAATGGCAATCAAATGACGGGAAAGAACTCGTCGTTATTCGAGGTCATACCAACGCTGTCACATCTATTTGTCTGACTCCCGATGAATCCCATCTTGTCAGCGCATCAGATGACTACTCAGTTTGCATCTGGGACCTCGAAACCAATCAGCAAGTCGGAGACCCACTCTGGCACGATGACCGAGTCGATGTTGTCGCCATGTCCTCGGATGGACAATATATTGCCTGTGCTATCCCTGGACTGGATGCAAAAATCTATGTGTGGAGTCTGGAGGCAGCACTCAAACGCCCGAGTGGCGATCACGTCAGTGTATTCGTTCATTGACAGCATCTTTTCTAATTGGGATTTCAATTTTCGTCCTTCAGAGTGCAGATGGGTCAAGCAATGCTGAGCTCAAGGCAAGTCATCTATGCTTCCTTTCGCGCTGTATCTTATTTCTTTACCAGGGACGTCCAGTTCGATCAAGAGATGCTGTATGCCAGTCAGTGTGAAACACCCTTATCCTTTACTTATTTTTCGTTAGATCTTGCCCAGTCGGGTCTCCAAGCAGCAGCCCATTCACAGACCGGGAGGCTTGGCGAAATATGTCAGTATAGTCTTTTGTGTTTCTTCCACGATTCTAACATTTGCATGTAGGGCAATGACTTTTGGGACGCTGATACCCCGGACACCGAGCCTTGTTCTGCAGCTTCTCCCGCGAGCCCACTGTCTGCCCTTTATTGGCGCAATTTGCTCGCCGGTTCATTGCATGCCAGCACTCGACCTTCAAACACGTCCCAATCAACACCGCTTGAGCCCCGGCGTTTGAATTTCAAATTATCGAGAGGAGGAAGCTCTATGCCTACGGTTGAAGTAGCTGCTGGTCGCAAGAAAAGTGTGAGTGCCGTCCATCACTCTTTTTGATATCATGGAAATTAACACATTTACAGAGGATTTATGTTTCCCCCCCCAGCGCAGCAGAAAGGGCCCGCGCAGACGCAGCTGCAGCTGCAGCCGCGCAACATGCGAATGGCAATCAATCAGGCAGTTCCGCGCAAGCTCAGGCTGTGTCAGGGACACAAGTGTCCCAAGGATCCACGGAAACGCAAGGTGCAGGTGGTGCGACAGGAGATGTTTCATATGAAGGAGCGAGCTGCTGGGCATTTCTCTCCGCATTTTTCTTTGGTCGTCGTCGTCCCATCTCGCGTCAATCATGAGGTCGTCTAGTAACTAAACTAGCTTCGATATTTTCCCTTGATGTTGTGGGCTTTACGGACTATTTCGCACCGTCTATCGTGAGAGATAAGACATGTATATCGAGAATAGCTACTCGAAAGAGCCACGATACTACTAGTACACTTGCCTCCCTCTTAGACCAACAAATGAATTAGTTCGATCTGGGCCGACGACGAACAAGATAAAATCCACAGCACCCTATCAAATATGATGGTTCTCCTGCATCCAGAATAGAACTTTTCCCCCAAGCACTTTGTCCTTGAGATCCTTGTGCCATCGTTGTGGCTCGACCATGCGCCATTGCGTTGTCAACAGTGTTGCTATTCGTACGTAGCATCGCTGCAGCTGCTTCTGCGTCGGACTCAGGAGTAATGCCATATCTCTGCAAATGATTCGAGTGAGATCAGCAAGGGCAGAATACTGGTGATGACAAGCGGCTCACGTCTTCTTCACGGCAAGGGGCGATATCGACGGGACGCCTGGCAAATTTTACAGGAAATGAGCTGAAATTCAAGCGCCGGGGCTGGAGTTGAATGGATGGGGATGCATTTATTGGTTGAGTGCTGGAGCGCGGGAAGCCGAAGAAGTCACGCAGGCGAGGCAGAAAGGACGTGTTTTCTGAGTGACGAGGTGTGCGATTTGTGCCATCGCCCCAGAAGTCATTGTCCTAAATCAGTGTCAGGCTAGTAAGAGCTCAGGAAGAATCAAAATGGACTCACATATCTCACTACACCTCTATTGTTGCTTTGTTGTCTAGGTGCGACAGAAATCTGCCAGTGATCAGACGAGTGAGTGAAGCATCAGGTTATTCACAATCAACTAGCGCACATCTCTGGATTCAGCTGCACGTCCCTGGCAAAAAAGCTTGATGAGGTATGGAAGAAAAAAAAATGACTTGAACTTGCCTTGAGCTTCGCGTTGGATGCTATATCATCCTGACCGATGCGCACAATTATTTAGAAAAGACGCGGACTCCAGTAATGTGAACACGCACACCATCCACACGAGCGCGCTCGAGTGCTGCCTCCAGATTCCACACATAGATTTGTGCATGCAGTCCAAAGATAGAACTTGCAATATATTGTCCATCGAAGGACACGGCAATAGCAAAGACTCGATCGTCGTGCCAAAGCGGTTCTCCGAGTTGCTGATTGGTTTCGAGGTCCCAGATACGAATAGAATAGTCTATTGATGCGCTGACAAGGTGAGCTCCATCTGGAGACAGACAAAGAGATGTGACGCCGTTGGAATGACCTTGAATAACGACGAGTTCCTTCCCGTCAATCGATTGCCATTTTCTGATGGTGTGATCGTATGAGCCAGAGAAGATGTGTGCGCCATCCTTGGACCAACACAACGATGCCACCCATTTGTCATGTCCGCTGATCTCAATGAGCAGCTCGCCGTCCTTTGACCACACTCGGATTATCTCTTCGTTACCGCTGCTCGCGAATCTGTCGCCTTGTGGAGAATACCTGATTGCCCACACCCATTTATCACTTCTCTTTATCGGAGGTGTAAGTTGTCGGCCAGTGGTCGTGTTCCATCGTCGAATAGTGCCGTCTTGTAATCCGCCTACTACCTCCGCCCCATTCGGGGACCAATCGAGGCACAGGACTTCATCATTATTTCCCTCCCATGGGTGACCCACCAAGCTCCCCTCCTCTATGTTCCACAGCCGTACTCTGCCATCTCCGCATGCACCTACAACCATCAATCCATCCGGAGACACTGATATAGTGATCACAACTCCTCCCTTGTAGTCGAGTGGCTTTCCTACTGGCTGCCCAGCTCTTGTCCACTGGCGAATAGAACTATTCGAGATACTCAGTATATCACCACTGGTACCCAAGCAGGCAAGGTTTCCGTTATACCGAGGGCCGCCATTCCTAATGATGCGCTCTGGCATCAAACTCCCTGCTGGACGTTCTATTGTTGGTTTCTTCCACGATGTAGTCCGAGTGTTGTGATTGACGAAGTAGGACCGACCGAGTGGTGAGATATACCATTCGCATCCAGGAATGAGCAGCCCGGGGTAATCTATGCTCTGCCATGAGTGCTTCGCTCTCATTCCACTATCATTGCTCACCTAGCCGTACACCTGGTAAAAGTCGGTGTGATGTAGTCATGAAGACCGCGCTGTCCAAATGTAGTGGTTGACCATCTCCTTCTACCTCATACTCTGTCCACATAGGAGGAAGCGCCTCGTTCCCTCCTGCTCGATATAGAGTCAGTCATTTAGTTTCATGATGTGCCCGCTCACCTTCCCAAAGTGCATCCTGGCGGTGCTGTGCACCATGGGGTGGCGGATACTTTTCACGCTTCTGGAGAGCAACTGGTCTTGATGAGTCTGACGGCTGTGTTTTATTTACCTCTCTCTGTTTCGCCGACATGCTCGATTCGACCTTTGCATTCATTGCCGCGATGATTGGGGATAACGATGGTGACAAAAAAACCTGTGAAACTTGCTGTTTGCACACTGTACCTGCAGGCGCCCTGCTTAGGTGATAACCTGTGCAGTGGGATCCTGTCATTGCAGGGTCAGTTCTTAAATAGATTGATCCCTGGCCAGCTTTCAGCGAATCACATCTCATAGATAATATGTTCTCGAGACATTCAGACCGTCAATGAAGGTCAACCGTATACCATCTGATAGGCAAAGAAATGATTACGGTTCACAGGTATCCAGAACACCAAAGGCTACAATCAATGCAGCCCATTCGCACCATCACTCACGTTCAACAATGTCACCAACCCACCTCTCAAATCGTCCGCCTCCTCAATCCCACAGCTCAAGCGCAACAATCCCTTAATAACCAATGCCTTGCGCTCTGCAGGTAGGATGCTTGCATGCGTCATCCGCGCAAGTAACTCTACACCACCCAAACTCCCAGCAAGCGTGAAAAGCTTCGGTTTCAAAACGGAGAAACGCCTTTGCACTCCTTGCACCTCCATGCACGTGGAACGAGATATCCCGCGATATGGTATACCGTGCGCAAGGGTCGACGGCGGTAGGGTACTGAAAAACTGCTGGGTGTGGGCTAAGGGAGGTGCGTATGAGTGCGTGTAGCGGATGCAAAGTCAAGGAGGCAATGCGGAGTGCATTCAGACCGAAAGCCTTCATCCGCACTGCTCGAGTTTTGGTTCCACGCTGGGCGAGCCAACAGTCGAGATGACGCTGTGGGCATTTTGGAGGAAGCGGACTGTCTGGTGTGGACTAGGAAGGGAGGACGGCAGCGATCATCACGACATTAGAATGACCGGGGGGAATGAATGACAATTGCAGCGCCCTACAAAAATGAGGAAGCGTAGAATGGGGAGAGGAAGGCGTTTTCAGTGAGAACGAGGGACTTTGATGACGCCTGGTACAGGGCGTGAGGGCGACTATGTGCGGAATGGGAAAGTAGGATCTGTTGGTGATTCGATCCAAAAGTTAGTGGCCAAATTTGTTTATAATGACGAAAGACCAACCTTGGTAGAGTCTCCTGTAATGCACAGCACCTAATATTTGGTTGTCTGTTGCGGCGTCGACCAGATACCCATGGTTTTAAAATCCGTCGCAGCCCTCGTGAGGAACCTGAATGTATCGCCGTGGACATCATTCATACTAGGCCGTGCATGTTTGGACCTAGAGACTGCAATATAGTCGTTGTCGTCGCACCACCGGAAGGAGTTGGTGGTATGCACGATCGAGACTCGTCGAAGGGTCTTTCGGAGGCAAGCACAATTCGAAACTCCGACCGTTTCACCTCATCATCATATGCAGTCTCGACTCTCCCAAGTCGTTACTTACTCCGTGCAGATCCTCGTTTTAACTGCTCCGCACCTTCGCTCTGGAAGCAGATTGCAGCCCTAGGTATCCCAACCTTAGGAAGGTCGTTCATGCTGAGAGGTGAGTTGTCCTTTTTAACAAACTTTTTCATTAATTGTGCAAAGTCTGACTCTCAACTTGCACAGCTACTTTCACATATCACCCAGCAGCAAGACCTAGACGTATGGGTGCTGTATCGTTCGGGTATGTTTTACGCTACCGTAGTACTTTGGTGTCTGACCCCACCTTTCGTGAGGGCACAGTTTTAGTCCAGACATGATACCACCACTCCTTTGCCCCAGTACACACTACACTCGTTATCCAGATCTGAGGGCTTTTTCCCTCCTCGCATCTTCGTGGGCGGGCGGATCCCTCGGGCGTGGACTTAAAAATGTATTCACGGGCTCAGAGTTTTCGGACAGTAATTATATGCCTTTATCATATATGCATTCCGTGCTTTTGACTGCCCTCGGGCTCACTTTCAATAGTTTGTGTTCATGTTCTTTGCTCTTCGCTGTCATACCTCTCATGTAGGTAAGTTGGTTGCGATTTTTAGGTCCATCTTACATGTATTTTAGGCTCGCATCCCAGAAGTCGTCATCTTAGACGGCCTAGAGATTGAGAACTGGGGGGCTTGAAACCAGATCGCAAATGACAAGGAGGGCGACGCGGAGCACAGTTTTGAGGGCAAATCGCGCTGTATGTTGTAGACCCCAGCGTCTTTGTGTATGCGAGAACATACGTTTCTCAGTATTCTTTGCAGAACCCTATCAAGATTGCTTCGTCGTCAACCTTCCGCCGCTTCATGTCCCCTCGTCTATCTTGCGGTTACCCTTGCTCTTTCAGCATGTGTCGTTCTTGACGAAGGGACCATCGTTCGTGGTCGTTCACATCATCCGATACTAGCTTCAATGCATTGTCCTAGAACCTAGTTACACATGTGATATGCGAGACGCTGGACTGATATCTCATGCGTGTGCGTCTTGTACCCCCTGTGTGTTCCATACTGACGCGTCTCGATTAGGATCGCAAGTAATCTCCTTAATTTCAATTCGTGTGACGATGAACACCCTATCACCAACCTATTGCGGTAGACTACTGCCAAGTAGAGGGCAGCAGGGCGATATGCATCCCTTTTCACATTCATTCACCTCTGGTTTTCTCAACAGACATCAAGAGACTTTGTACAGTCACATCAAGCTTCACAAAATGGCATCGCTTGGTGTTTATTACGCGCTTCAAAACACGCTTACACTATCAACTCAGATCTCAATGTCTAGTGCGGCAAACAGCATACACTGCTTGCATCACAGCATGCCGCGCTGATGTCTATGTTCTGACCACAGTATCCATTGGGCGGGAATAGGTTGATACGTTTGAGGAACATGTACGCAGGAACCGCAATACGTTTACTACAGCTCGACTCGAACTATCGGCCGTCTGCGCGCCCCAATTGAGATTGAGGAGGTGGAGGATTCGAGGGGGTGCGTTGGATGGGCTGGAGGATGAGGATAGTGAGTGTGGGAGTGGTTTTGTGACGCCGTCGGATGTGAGTGATGATGCTGATGGTGCGAATGGGCTGCATTAACTGTAGCCTTTTGTGTTCTTTCTCTGGATATCCATGAAGATATTACCGCAATCATTTCTTGGCCTATTAGATGACACAATTTTAACTTTTCATTGGCGCTCTGAAGTTCCCTCAATGTCTCGAGAACATACAATCACTGAAACATGATTCACTGAGAGTTCGCCAGCGATCGATCTATTGAAGAACTGACGCCTTGGATTACAGCATCCCACTGTACAGGTTATCGGGTAAGCAGGGCGCAAAAAAAAACAACAACATGCGAAACAACTCTCTTCGTTACTTCCACTATCACCAACGCCCCTGGACCCAATCATTGCAACGATGCATGACAGGAACGTTTTATACGTGTTAGCGAAGCAGAGAGAGGATAAGAAAAGAGTACCGTCAGACTTATCAAGACTACTGGCTCCCCAGAAGCGCGAAAAGAATCCACCGTGCTATGGGGCACAGCACCGCCAAGATGCACTTTGGAAAGGTGAGTGGGCACGTTGTGAAACCAATTGAGTGGCTCAATATCAAGCAGGAGGGAATGAGGCGCTCCCTCCTATGTGGACAGAAGATAAGGTGGGAGGAGATGGCCAACCACGACATTTGGACGGCGCGGTCTTCATGGCTACGTTACACCGACCTTTACCAGGTGTGCGACTAGGTGAGCAGCGAAAGTGGTATGAGAGCGATGCACTCATGGTAGAGCATAGATTATCCTGGGCTTCTCATTCCTGGATGTGAATGGCACATCTCACCACTCGGTCGGTCCTATTTCGTCAACCACAACACTCGGACCACATCGTGGAAGAAACCAAGACCAGAACGTTCAGCAGGGAGTTTGATGCCAGAGCACATCATCGAATATGGCGACTCGTGGTACAACAGAACCCTTTCCTGTCTGGGCACCAGTGGTGATATAATGAGCTTCTCAAACAACTCAATTCGCCAGTGGACAAGGGATGGACAGCCGGTGGGAAAGACATTCGACTATGAGGGAGGAGGTGTGATCACAATAGCAGTGTCTCCGGATCAATTGATGGTTGCAGGCGGATGCAGAGATGGCAGAGTACGACTGTGGAACATAAAGGAAAGGAGCTTGTCAGGTCACCCGTGGGAGGGGATTTATGATGGAGTAGATTGCCTCGATTGGTCACCAAATGGGGCGGAGGTAGCAGGCGGATCACAAGACGGTACTATTCGACGATGGAACACGACCACTGGCCGACAAATTGCACGCCCGATAAAGGCAAGCGATAAACATGTGATGACACTGAAATATTCTCCACAAGGCGACAAATTCGCGAGCGGTGGTGACGAGGATATAGTTCGTGTGTGGTCAACGGACGGTGATCTGCTCACCGAGATCAAGCTGGGACATAGCAAATGGATGTGGTCGTTGTGTTGGTCCAAGGATGGCGCATACATGTTCTCTGCCTTAGGTGATAACACCATCCGAAAATGGCAGTGGATTGATGGGAAAGAACTCGTCGTTATTCGAGGACATACCAACGACGTCACATCTCTTTGCCTGTCTCCCGATGGATCCCATCTTATCAGCGCATCGTACGACTACTCGGTTCGCATCTGGGACCTCGAAACCAATCAGCAACTTGGAGACCCACTCTGGCACGATGACCGAGTCTTGGTTGTTGACATGTCCTCCGATGGACAATACTTTGCCAGTGCTATTTCTGGACCAGATGCGAAAATCTATGTGTGGAGCTTGGAGGCAGCATTCAAACGCATGGATAATGATCACGTCAGTATGTTCGTTCATTGTCAGTGTCTTTTCTAAGTGAGATATCGTTCTCTTTTAGTGTGCGGATGAGGGCAATGCTGATCTCAAGGCAAGTCATCTATGCTTCCTTTTCGCGCTGTACCATCTCACTTCTTTACCAGGAATGTCCAGTTCGATCAAGAGATGCTGTATGCCAGTCAGTTGGGAACACCCTTATCCTTTGCTTATTATTGCATTAGATCTTGCATGCCAGTCGGGTCTCCAAGCAGCAGCCCAATCACAGACCCGCCAGAGGCTTAGCGAAATATGTCAGTATGATCTTTCGTTCTTTGCTCTCGCAAATTTCATGTCTATCTAGGGTAAGGATTTCTGGGATGCTGATACCAACATCGCGCCTTGTCCTGTAGCTCCTGCGAGCCCATTGACTGCCCTTCATTGGCGCAATTTTCTCGGTTCATTGCGTACCAGCACACAACCTCCAGACGCGTCACAATTAATATCGGTTGAGCCTCGGCATTGGAATTTCAACTTTTTGAGAAGAGGAAGCTCTACACGCACTGTTGAAGTAGCTGCCGGCCGTAAGAGACAAGTCAGTGGCCTCCATCCCTCTTTTGATATCATGGAAATTCACATTTTTGCAGAGAATTTATGTTGCCCCTCCCAGCGCAGCAGAAGTGGCCCGCGCAGAAGCAGCTGCAGCTGCAGCCGCGCAACATGCGAATGGCAACCAAGCTGGAAGTTCCGCACAAGCAAGTCAACCTCAGGCTGTGTCGGGGACACAAGTGTCTCAAGGACGACCGACAGAAATCGTGACACAAGCCTCGAGTGGTGGGACGGGAGATACTTCTTACGAAGTGAGCTGCTGCGGATTCTTCTTTGGTCGTCGTCGTCCCACCTCGCATCAGTCATGAGGTCCTCTATGGGCTTTACAGGCCATTTCGCACTCAGCTATACACCCTGTAATTTAGTGAACGTGGCATGGTACCTATTGGATCCTGGAGATGAAAACCATTAAACTTCTCAGTTTTCAAAGCAGTGGGGGCCTGGCCATTCCACGGGCGTTGCAATGGAGTCCGAGTGCCATCGAGAGTACAGTATTACTTAGTTCTACGAGAATTCAAAATTTCATTAACCTGCCCACGAACTTGTCTCGGACTCACACGCTAACATGCTACCGACTTGAAGATCATCTCTTCGATTCCCGACGGGCCCTCCAGAACTCTCCATAACGGACTACATTTTTAAGCATCAACTAAGCTGCTCTGGAGATGAGGAGACCGTCAGACTCGCATCGTTCGATACTTGAAAACCAATTTGTGTGTCAGTGTGAGTCCAAGCGCAGTGCGTTAATTCTACTCCATGGACCATCATCCCATCACTGACTTAAACTTCTTTGCACGTCAGCTTTCGTCACTTCATCGACATTCACATATATATTCATACTAATCCCACATCGAACCAAGATTCCCCCTCTAGTCCTCATGGAAGCTTCAACCATTCACGTTCAGCGACCTGCTGCACACAGCCGATATCGCCTTAAGGACTGCCTCAAGTCGCTCCTCCTATTACAACATGATCCATGCGCCGAGGAGTGTTACAGAGATTTGTGCCTTGTCCTTGCGATCTGGGTCATCGATTCTGATTCTGGGGGTATGTATAGCGATATTGTCCTACCATCCACTGATCCCAATCACAACAACTGGACTTTTTTCGAGTGTTTCCAGTATTAACAACATACTAACAGGCTCAAGTTACGTGGACGCGACATTGTGGGCCTCGTCGTTGAGAAGTTGCCAACCGTGACCACGTCATCTTCTGACCCCTCGGTACACCACCAGCAAGCATAACGATCAACTTCGTCACCGCATCTGCCGTGATGTGCTGAGCTCACATCGTACGTACCGACATTTGGTTCTGCATATTTTACAGTATCCACTCAGTGCCTCGCCTCAGCGATATCGACCCTCGAAGGCAATACAATGTCGTTCGGTGCATATCCGCATTCACGGTTGATACTATACCGGGTAGTTCAACATCGTGCTTCTTGTCCTCTCGGGTGCAAGCAAAATTGCACCATCTGTGCGCGAATCCTCATCCACAAAGCCCAAGATATGCTCAGAGGCGTGAACGACAAATTCGATGTTTTGAAGTGCCGGTCATGATTTTTGGTCACAAACTATCAAAAATTCAACACAGGAGAGCGCGAAAGTGCCCAAACAAAGTCGAAGAATCTTCAAGTCAACGCCGACTAAGTCGACTAGTACTGGTGCATTCGACAAACCCTTCCTAGTTAGCATCGGAGTCCGAGACAAGCAGCTTCAGTGAATCAGGAACCAAGGACTGACCTCCTTCAAGTTCTTTAGTCTAACTAGAGGTCTCCTCGTAGTGCTCTCAATGAATCTCGAACTCCAACGTCATTTCTGGAGTCCGGGGTATGCATTGTACTGCTGGGCCCAAGTATTTGAAAACGGTAATAATATTGATATCGATATTGTGAACTTGAGGAGCTATATGGATTTCAAGTACAGGGCAAGTAAAGTGCAACGCTCGCGGGATGTATGGCTGGGAGCGAAATAGTCTGTAAAGCCCATAACATCAAGAGAAAAATATGGAAGCTAACTTAATAGATGACCCCATGACTGATGCTAGGTGGGACGACGACGACCAAATAAAAATACAGAGAAAAATGAGCAGCAGCTCACTCCTTCATAAGCAACATCTCCTGTTCCACCACCTGCACCTTGCGTTTCCGTCGGTCCTTGAGACACTTGTGTCCCAGACACAGCCTGAGGTTGCCCTGCTTGCGCGGAACTTCCAGCTTGGTTGCCATTCGCGTGTTGCGAAGCTGCAGCTGCAGCTGCCTCTGCGCAGGCCACTTCTGCTGCACTGGGAGGGGAAACATAAATTCTCTGCAAATGTATTAATTTCCACGATATCAAAAAGAGGGATGGAGACCACTCACTTTTTTTTTGCGACCGGCAGCTACTTCAACGGTGCGGATAGAGCTTCCTCCTCTCAACGAGTTGAAATTCCACCTTCGAGGTTCCAGCGGTATTGATTGTGGCGCATTAGGTTGAGTGCTGAAATGCAGTAAGTCGCGCCAACGGTGGGAAAACGACAGGCGCGCAGGAGAAGCTGCGGAACGAGGCGCGGTGTTGGTATCAGCGTCCCAGAAATCGTTACCCTACACAAATGTTAGAATTGAGGAAGAAAAATGAAAGATTATACTGACATATTTCGCCAAGCCTCCAGGTCTGTGTTTGGGCTGCTGCTTGGAGAATTGACTAGCGTGCAAGATCTAACAAAAAAATAAGCAAAGAATCAGGGTGTTTACAACTGATTGACGTACAGCATCTCTCGATTGAACTGGACGTCCCTGATAAAGAAGTGAGATACAGCGCGAAAGGAAGCACAGATGACTTACCTTGAGCTCAGCATTGCTTGGCCCATCTGCACTCTGAAGGACGACAATTGAAATCCCACTTAGAAAAGACACTGACAATGCACGAAAACACTGACGTGATCGTCACTCGGGCGTTTGAGGGCCGCCTCCAGGCTCCACACATAGATTTTCGCATCTGGTCCAGAAATAGCACTGGCAAAGTGTTGTCCATCCGAGGACATGGCAACAACATTGACTCCGTCATCGTGCCAGAGTGGGTCTCCGAGTTGTTGATTGGTTTCGAGGTCCCAGATGCGAACTGAGTAGTCATCTGATGCGCTGATAAGATGGGATTCATCGGGAGACAGACAAATGGATCTGACGAGGTTGGTATGACCTCGAATAACGACGAGTTCTTTCCCGTCAATCCATTGCCATTTTCGGATGGTGTGATCGAGGGATGCAGAAAATATGTATTCGCCATCCTTGGACCAACACAACGACATCACTGTGATGTCATGTCCCTTGATCTCGATGAGCAGCTTGCCGTCCTTTGACCACACACGGATTATGTCGTCATTACCACCGCTCGCGAATTTGTCACCTTGTGGAGAATATTTGATTGTCCACACAAGTGCATAGCTTTTCTTTATCGGGGGTCCAATTTGCCGGCCAGTGCTCGTGTTCCATCGTCGTATAGTGCCGTCTTTTGATCCGCCTGCTACCTCCGCCCCATTCGGTGACCAATCGAGGCACTGTACTCCGTCATTATTCCCCTCCCACGGTTGACCTACTAAACTCCCCTCCTTTATGTTCCACAGTCGTACTCTGCCATCTCTGCATTTACCTACGACCATCAATCCGTCCGGGGACACTGCTATTCTGTTTATATATCCTCCCTCAATATTGATAGGCTTTCCCACCGGCTTTCCAGCTCTTGTCCACTGGCGAATTGCACCGTCCGAGACACTCAGTATATCGCCACTGGTGCCCAACCAGGCAAGGTTTCTGTTGGACCACGAGCTGTCATACTTGATGATGCACTCGGGCTTCAAACTTCCTGCTGGACGTTCTGGCCTTGGTTTCTTCCACGATGTAGTCCGAGTGTTGTGGTTCACGAAGTAGGACCGGCCGAGTGGTGAGATGTGCCATTCACATCCAGGAATCAGCTGCCAGGAGTCATCTATGGTCTATTGTAAGTGCCTCGCTCTCATCCCACTTTCGTTGCTCACCTAGTCGCACTCCTGGTAAAGGTCTGTGTGTTGTATACATGAAGATTACTTCGTCCCAATATAATGGTTCGCCATCTCCTTCCGCCTCACTCTCTGTCCACCCAGGAGGGAGCGCCTCATTCCCTCCTGCTTGATATTTAGTCCGTCAATTGGTCTCACAACGTGCCCGCTCACCTTCCCAAAGTGCATCCTGGCGGTGCTGATCACCATAGCGTGGCGGATACCTTTCGCGCTTCTGGGGAGCAACTGGTCCTGTTGAGTTTGACTGCTGTCCCTGATTTGTTTCACTCTGTTTCGCTGATGTGCTTGACTCGGCCTTTGCGTGCGACATGGCTGTTGTTTGGGACGTTGGTGATAGTGGAGGTAATGAAGAAAGCTGTTAGACATGCTTGCAGACGCCCTGCTTATTCGATAACCCGTGCTGTGGGATGCTGTGATCCTTGGCGTCAGTCCTCAAATAGATCAATCACTGGCCAGCTCTCAGCGAATCATATTTTGCTGATTGTACATATATCCTTGAGACACCCAGACCGTCAATGAGTTAACAGTGCGCTATATAATAGGTAAAGAATGATTGCGACAATATCATGATAGATATCCACAGCACCAAAGGCTACAATCAACGCAGCTAATTCGCCCCATCAGCATAAACACTCACGTCCGATAATGTCACCAACCCACTCACGCACCAGCTATCATCATCCTCCAGGCCCTCCAACGCATCCCCACTAAATCTTCCATCTCCTCGATCCCACAGCTCAAGCGCATCAATCCCTCGACACCTAAACCCCCAGCAAGATACTTGCATGCTGCACAGGTAACTCCGCAAGACTCTCTGAAGCACCGAAATTCTCAGCAAGTATGAAGCTGCCGTTTCGGCAGAAGCGCCGCTGCACTCCTTGTACCACCACGTATGTGGAACAAGACCATCCCACCGTAGGGTATACCGTGTGCAAGGGTCGACTGCAGGAAGATGCTGAGGGAGGCGCGGTGTGAGGTGAGGCCGGGATAGATAACGTGCTCGACGGCAGGTGAGAAGTCAGGAAGGAGACGATGCAGAGCGCACCCAAACAGCGGGTCCTCATCTGCACTGCGAGAGTTTCGGCGCCACGCTTGGCGAGCCAGCAGTCGAATTTACTCTAGATGCATTCTGGAGGAAGCGAGGCTTTTGGGCGAGGCTGTCGTAGACGAAGAGGGGAGGATAGCAGCGCCCATTACTATGACAACATCCGAATTACCATTGATGTATTTGGTGAGGGAGTGAGCGACCATGTCACGGCCATGGAGGAATAGGGAGACATAGAATGGAGAGAGGAAGGTGTTGTCGACGAGAACGAGGGGTGCCTGGCGCGTGAGGGCGACTATACGAAGAACGAGGGTAGGATTTGTTGGCGATCCGATCCAGATAACCTAGATGATTCGTGTGAGTGGCTGGCTAGATTTAAATGATGAAAGACCAACCTTTGTATTCTCCTGTATATTACCTCGTACATCACCACCTGTTGCGTTCTTCAAGTCTACAACCGTCGACCCGATACCCATGGTTTCCTTCGCAGCCCTCGTGAGGTACGTACCGTCATAGACATTATTCACACTAGGACATGTGTGTTTGGACCTAGAGACTGCAAGACCGTTGCTGTAGTCGCACAACCTAAAGTAGTGTCCATAGCTGTAGGCTATAGACGATCGAGAGCAAGCACACTTTTGGAACTCCGACTGTCCCACCTGCTCCTCGACTTACCACATCTAACACTCTCAACACCAACGATCCCGGCGCTGGCACAGAAGCTGATCCACAACTGCAGTCTCACAACTCCATGCAGATCCTCATTTTAACTGCTTCGCACCTTCGCTCTGGAAGTGGGTTGCATTCCTAGAGATCCCAACCTGAGATCATTTATCCCAAAAGGTGAGTTGTCATTTGTCGCACAAATTATACATCTCTTCGTGCTCTGGTGAGTGGTACAGAGTCTGACTGTAATCTTGCACAGATATTTGAAGGATTTCGTATACCACCCAGCAGCAAATCCCAGACGTATGGATATCGTATCGTTTGGGTACGTTTCGCACCATCGCAGTATTTCAGTGACTGACCCCATTTTTCGCAAGGACACAGTTTCAGTCCAAGGATGATATCACCACTGCTTTACCCCCAAACCCAATACACTCATTGTCCAGAACTGAGGGGTTTGTCCCTCCTTTTATCTTCAAGGACGGGCGGATCTCTCAGCCCTGGGCTTGAATATGTACTCACGACTCTAGAGTTTGCAAACAGCAATCGTACGCTTCTATAGCTTCTGCGTTCTTTGCTTTCAATCGTGTCTTCAAGCTTAGCTTTGGTTCATGCGCCTCGCTCGTTGCTGTCGCGATTCTCGTGTCGGTAAGTTGGTCGCGAAATTTTTTTGGGTTCGTCTTGCAGATATCTTAGGCACGCAGACCTGCAGCTATCATCTTCGATGGCCTGGAGATTCAGAACTAGAATTTTGAAACCAGATCGTAAACGACAAGGCGACGCGGAGCACAGTTCCGGGGACAGATCATACTGTGCATTGTGGGACCCGAGCGTCTTTTTGTGCGCAAGAACATCCGTTTCCCAGCGTTCTTTGACTCCTGTGTCAGTGTCTTGTGCTCTCGTGTGTTTCACGCTGACGCGTCTCGGTCAGGATCATGAGCAATCTTCTTAATTTCAACTCGTGTGGCGAAAGCGGTTCATCTGGTGATGACTAGCCCTGTTGCCAACAGGCTTTCACAGCACACTACCACCAAGTAGAAGACAGCAGGCCGATATGGAGCCCTTTTTCCATTCATTCACCCTGTTTCCTCATCGGACAGCTAGAGACATCGTATAGTCACATCAAGCTTCAAGCAATGGTATTGTCGCACTTTCAAACCCGCTTACACCTCTCAGACTCAATATCCAATGATCAAATAGAGGGATTAATTCGACCCGGAGGTAGATCGATGACGATATAGACAAATTCAAAAGAAATATCCTACCTCATATGATGATTCTCCTGTCACGGTGGCAGCAGCAGAGCTTGCCTCGTCCTTTAAACCAGTGTGCGTCCACAACAGTTTGACTGGAACAATTGGTTGTCTGTGCGCCTCGATCGGTAGCTCGTCTGTGGACTGATAACAAGGCAATATTCGGAGATTCTGACATAATATTCTACAGCCCATCCATGTCAGGCCCATCATCACTCACATACGACAGCGTCCAACCCACACTCACATTTACTATCCTCGTCATCTTGCCCTTCCAATGTCTACCCCAAACTCTCCTCTACATCCGCTCTGCCATCCCCAAGCACTTGCGTTGATGCCCATCAATAAATCTTTGCCAACAAGAATCACCGTACAACATAGCCTCCCTCAAAAACTGACGGAAGGACTAGTTCGATGCGGGCCGACGACGAACAAGATAGAATCCACAACATCCTATCAGAAGTTCTCCTGCTTCGAAATCAGAGGGTTGCGCCTGAGCACTTTGTGTTGGTCGTCCATGGGGCCCTTGTGGGCCTGCTACAGCTTGTCCTTGCTGCGTCGAGTTGTCGGCTGTGTCGGTATTCGTGCGTTGCATAGCTGCAGCTGCTTCTGCGTCAGACTCTGGAGTAATGCCATATCTCTGTCAAATAATTTGAGCGATATCGCAAGAGGCAGTGATGACGAGCGACTCACGTCTTCGTCACGGCAAGGGGCAACAGTGACTTGATGCCTGGAGATTGTCACAGGAAATAAGCTGAAGTTGAGACGCCGAGGCTGGCGCTGAATTGATGGGGCATTTGCAGATCGAGTGCTGAAGCGCAGGGAGCTGAAGAAGTTGCGCAGACCAGACAGAGAGGATGTGTCTGCTGAGTGATGAGGTGTGCGATTTGTATCATCACCCCAGAAGTCGTTGCCCTGATTCAGTGTCAGGCTAGCAAAAGTTTAGGATGAATCGAGCTGGACTCACATATCTCGCCAAGCCTCTATTGTTGCTTTGCTGTCTAGGTGCGATAGAGATCTGCCAGTGATAAGACATATGAACAACGGATCAGGCTATTTCCAATCAAATAGCGCACATCTCTGGCTGGAGCTGCGCGTCCCTGGCAAATAGGTTAGATGAATTATGAGTGAAAAAGAAAAACAAGTCGCCTTGAGCTTCGTTTTAGACGCTGTATCATCCTGACCAATGCACAAACATATTTAAAAAGGATACAAACTCAAGTAATGTAGACACGTACGCCAACCTCACGAGCGCGCTTGAATGCTGCATCCAGGCTCCACACATGAATTTTTCCATCTGGTCCAGAGATATCACTGGCAAAGTATCCATCAGAGGACATGGCAACAAGTTCGACTCGGTCGTCGTGCCAGAGCGGGTCTCCGACTTGCTGATTGGTTTTGAGATCCCAGATGCGCACTGAGCAGTCATCTGATGCACTGACAAGATAGGATCCATCTGGAGACAGACAAAGAGAGCTGACGTCGTTGGTATGACCTCGAATAACGACGAGTTCTTTCCCGTCAATCGATTGCCATTTTCGGATGGTGTGATCCCATGAACCAGAGAAGATGTATTCGCCATCCTTGGACCAACACAATGATGTCACCCCGTTGTCATGTCCATTGATCTCGACGAGCAGCTCGCCGTCCTTTGACCACACACGAAATATATCTTCGTCACCACCGCTCGCGAATTTATCGCCTTGTGGAGAATACTTGATTGACCATATCCATCCGAGTCCATAGCTTTTCTTAATTGGGGATCCAATTTGTCGGCCAGTGGTCGTGTTCCATCGTTGAATAGTGCCATCTTCTAATCCGCCTGCTACCTCCGCCCCATTTGGTGACCAATCGAGGCACATCACTTGGACATCATTCCCCTCCCACGGCTGACCTATCAATCTCCCCTCCTTTATGTTCCACAGTCGTACTCTACCATCTCTGCATTTTCCTACCACCATCAATCCATCCGGAGATACTGCCATCCTTATGACAGCCTCACTATTGAATGGCTTTCCTACCGGCTTCCCATCTCTTGTCCGCTGGCAAATTGCACCATCCGAGATACTCATTATGTCGCCACTGGCGTCCAGGCAGGCAAGGTTTCTGTTGTACCACGGGCTGTCACGCTTGATGATGCACTCTGGCATCAAACTCCCTGCTGGACGTTGTAGCTTTGGCTTTTTCCACGATGTAGTCCGAGTGTTGTGGTTCACGAAGTAGGACCGACCGAGTGGTGAGATGTGCCATTCACATCCAGGAATCAGCTGCCAGGGCCAATCTATGGTCTATTGTGAGTGACTTTTTCTCATACAACTTTCGTTGCTCACCTAGTTGCACTCCTGGTAAAGGTCTGTCTGATGCTTGCATGAAGAGCGCGTCGTCCCAATACGATAGTTGGTCATCTCCTTCCTCAATCTCTGTCCACCCAGAAGGGAGTGCCTCATTCCCTCCTGCTTGATATTGAGTTGGTCAATTGGTTTCACAACGTGCCCGCTCACCTTCCCAAAGTGCATCCTGGCGGTGCTGTGCGCCGTAGCGTGGCGGATACTTTTCGCCCTTCTGGGGAGCAACTGGTCCTGATGAGTTTGATGGTTGTCCTTTATCTGCCTCTCTCTGTTTTGCTGATGTGCTTGACCCGGCCTTTGCATCCAGCATGACGATGATTTGGCACGTTGGTGATACTGGAAGTAATGAAGAGACCCATCGGATGTACTATTTCGCATGCTGTACCCGCATGCGCCCTGCTTAGGTGATAACCTGTGCCGCAGGATTCTGCGATCTCAGGCGCTAGTTTGTAATTAGATCAAGCGCTAGCCAGCTCTCATCATGAAATTTCACTGATTGTAAGCTCTCGTGACATTCGGACCGTCACTGAAAAGATAACTTAAAGGGGCAGGAATGGCTACGACTTACGATGATATCTACATACATAGATAATCATAGCACCAAAGGCTGCATTCAACGCAGCCCATTCGCTCCATCACCGTTATCACTCAAGTACTCACATCTGACGGCGTCACCAACCCACCCTCACAACCACCAATCTTCGTCCTCCAGTCCTTCCAACCCACCCCTCACATTGTCCACCAGATCGTCCACCTCCTCGATCCCACAAGTCAAGCGCAATACCTAATCACTTAGCAAAATACTTGCATGCGCTACTCACATTCGGCGACGTCACCAGCCCACTCTCATACCCACTATCCTCATCATCCAGTCCATCCAACCCACCCCTTACATCCTCCACCAAATATTCCACTGCCTGGATCCCACAGCTCAAGCACACCACTCCCTCGATATCCAACGCCTCACGTTCTGCAGGCGGGATACTCGCATGTATCATCCACGCAGGGAATTCTCAGCGAGCGCGAACAGCTTCTTTTTCGACAGAACCGCCTCTGCACTCCTTGAACCTCCATGCACACCGACTGAGATCATCCTGCCGTAGGGTATATCGTGAGCAAGGCTGGATGCGGTAGGGTGCTGAGGCACTGCTCTGGTAGACCATTAGAAGACGTCATTCAGCGACAGTACCACCAGTATCTTAATATCTACCATGTTGCAAACAAAAGTCGGGTCTTTGAGCTGTGCAGTGATACCACGATTCAATGTGATCCTCTTGAGTTTGCTGTTGCGCTCCCGCCAAAGGCTTCGACATGTCCTTTGGTGACGAAAGGGCCGTGCTTTCTGCAAGGATAGTATTCTTGTCAGCTATGTGGGCGACCATGACATGACGAGTCAGATTTGAAACTGTATCAACGACAAGACAGATTCATCCGTGGCACATTGAGAAAAAAACATATGAAATCACTACAGACTGTCGAGCAACAGAGAGCATTTAGTGAATGGCCTCATGACTGATGCGAGGTGGGACGACGATGGCCAAAGAAGAATCCGCAGCAGCTAACTTCATAAGAAGCATCTCCCGTCCCACCACTCGACCCTTGGGTCACGGTTTCGGTCGGTCGTCCTTGAGACACTTGTGTCACCGGCACAGGCTGTGGTTGCCCTGCTTGCGCGGAACTGCCTGCTTGGTTGCCATTCGCATGTTGCGAAGCTGCAGCTGCAGCTGCGTCTGCGCGAGCCACTTCTGCTGCGCTGGGAGGGGAAACATAAATTCTCTGCAAATGTATTAATTTTTACGACATCAAAAAGAGCGATGGAGATCACTCACTTTTTTCTTGCGACCGGCAGCTATTTCAACGGTGCGTGTGGAGCTACTTCTTCTCAACAAGTTGAAATTCCACCGTCGAGGCTCGAGTGGTATTGATTGTGGTGGGTTAGGTTGAGTGCTGAAATGCAGAAAGTCGCGCCAACGATGGGCAAACGATGGGTGCGCAGGAGAAGCTGCGGAACGAGGCTCGGTGTTGGTGTCAGCGTCCCAGAAACCGTTACCCTATCCGAATCTTAGAATTGCGGAAGAAAAACGAAAGACTATACTGACATATTTCGCCAAGCCTCCGGGTCTGTGGTTGGGGTGCTGCTTGGAGACCTGACAAGCGTGCAAGATCTAACAAAAAAAATAAGCAAATAATCAGGGTGGTTACAACTGATTGACGTACAGCATCTCTCGATTGAACTGGACGTCCCTAATAAAAAAAGTGAGATACAGCGCGAAAGGAAGCACAAATCTATGACTTGCCTTGAGGTCAGCATTGCTTGACCCATCTGCATTCTGAAGGACGACAATTGAAATCCCACTTAGAAAAGACACTGACAATGCACGAAAACACTGACGTGATCGTCACTCGGGCGTTTGAGTGCCGCCTCCAGGCTCCACACATAGATTTTCGCATCTTGTCCAGAGATAGAACTGGCAAAGTATTGTCCATCCGAGGACATGGCAACAACTTGGACTTGGTCATCGTGCCAAAGTGGGTCTCCGAGTTGCTGATTGTTTTCGAGGTCCCAGATGCGAACCGAGTAGTCAATTGATGCACTGACAAGATGGGATTCATCGGGAGACAGACAAATGGATGTGACGTTGTTGGTATGACCTCGAATAACGACGAGTTCTTTCCCGTCAATCGATTGCCATTTTCGGATGGTATAATCGGCCGAGGCAGAGAAAATGTATTCGCCATCCTTGGACCAACACAACGACTGCACCCCTAAGTCATGTCCCTTGATCTCGATGAGCAGCTTGCCGTCCTTTGACCAAACCCGGACCGTACTGTCATTACCACCGCTCGCGAATTTGTCGCCTTGTGGAGAATATTTAATTGTCCACACCAGTTCATCGCTTTTCTTTATCAGGGGTCCAATTTGTCGGCCAGTGCTCGTGTTCCATCGTCGTATGGTGCCGTCGCTTGATCCGCCCGCTACTTCCGCCCCATTCGGTGACCAATCGAGGCACCTCACCTGATCATTATTCCCCTCCCACGGCTGACCTACTAAACTCCCCTCCTTTATGTTCCACAGTTGTACTCTGCCATCTCCGCATTGACCTACGACCATCAATCTATTCGGGGACACTGCTATTCCCTTTATATCTCCTCCCTCAATATCGAAAGGTTTTCCCACCGGCTTTCCAGCTCTTGTCCACTGGCGAATTGCACCGTCCGAGACACTCAGTATATCGCCACTGGTGCCCAAGTAGGCAAGGTTTCTGTTCAACCATGAGCTGCCACACTTGATGATGCACTCTGGCTTCAAACTTCCTGCTGGACGTTCTGGCCTTGGTTTCTTCCACGATGTGGTCCGAGTGTTGTGGTTCACGAAGTAGGACCGACCGAGTGGTGAGATGTGCCATTCACATCCAGGAATGAGATCCCAGGGGTAATCTATGGTTTATTGTGAGTGCCTCGCTCTCATCGCGCTTTCGTTGCTCACCTAGTCGCACTCCTGGTAAAGGTTTGTGTGCTGTAGACATGAAGAGCCCGTCGTCCCAAAATCGTGGTTGGCCATCTCCTCCCTTATTCTCTGTCCACCCAGGAGGGAGCGCCTCATTCCCTCCTGCTCGATACTGAGTCAGTCAATTGGTTTCACAACGTGCCCGCTCACCTTCCCAAAGTGCATCCTGGCGCTGCTGTGCACCATAGCGTGGCGGATACTTTTCGCTCTTCTGGGGAGCAACTGGTTTTGATGAGTCTGACGGCTGTCCCTGATTTTCCTCTTGCTGTTTCGCTGACGTGCTTGACTCAGCCTTTGCGTGCGGCATGGTTGTTGTTTGGAAAGTTGGTGATAGTGGAGGTAATGAAGAAACCCTGTTAGACATGCTGTTTGTATGCTGTACGTGCATGCGCATGGCTTAGGTGATAAGCTGTGCAGCGGAATTCCGTGACTGCAGGCGTCAGTTCTGACATGAATCAAGCGCTGGCAAGCTCTCAGCAAATCATATGTCACTGATTGTATGTTCTCGACTCGGAGACATTCAGATCGTCGATGAAAGTTAACTAATAGACACAGAAGTGTTACAGGCGACAGTACCCAAGCATCCTGGTGTCCATCGTGTTCCCAACAGAAGTCTTGCCTTTTACCTGTGCAGTAATTCCAGGATCCGACGCGACCCTCTTGAATTTGCCGTTGCACTGCCGCCCTAGCAAAAATGCACCAGAAGTTTGTTTAAGGTGAACTATCAAACAGTGCTCGCGAGCTTGAATCAGTGTCTAGCTTGGGTACAGGACTCCTGTTCTCACTCATCACGAAAATCTGAAGGGCGTGATTCTGCACGTCAAGGCTTCGACATATCTAGTGGTGATGAAAGGGCCGTGCTTTCTGCAAGGATTGCGTTCTTGCCAGCTATGCGGGCAACCACGACATGACAAGCCAGATTTGAAACTGGATCGAAGACAGGAAAGCTTTGTCGTGCATTGAAGAAATGATGTATACAATCACTACAGAATATCGAGCATTTAGTAGGCGACCTCATGATTGATGCAAGGTGGGACGACCTCACCTGAAACCAATCCGCAACACCTAACTCGATAAGAAACCTCTCCTGTCCCACCGCTGGAGCCTTGCCTCACAGTTTCTGTCGGTCGTCCTTGAGACATTGGTATCCCCGGCACAGGCTGAGCTTGACCTGGCTGCCATTCACATGTTGCGCAAGCCACTTCTGCTGCAGTGGGAGGTGCAATGGCAATTCCCTGCCAATGGATCGACTCGGAATCCCACGATATCAACAAGGATCGATTGCGAGCCAGTCACCTATTTCTTGCGGCCAGCAGCTGCTTCAACGGTACGTATAGAGCTTCCTCCTCGAAATAAGTTGAAATCCAGCGCCGAGGCTCCAGTGGTACTGATTATAGTGCGTTTTTGGGGCGAACGCTGAAACGCGGCGAACGGAGAAAATCGCGCTAATGAGGGGTGGGTGATGGGCTCGCAGGAGGAGCTGTGTGACGAGGCAGAGTAGTGCTGGTATTGGCGGTTATTCGTGCTTTGATAATGTAGGAAGGAACGACCAGCTGGCCTGTCCGAGGAGAAGAGTATCATTGCCTTCACCCACGTTGAAAATCTCAAAACAAGGGTATCCAACAAGGCTTGGTCAGAAGAAGAGAATCGAAAAAAGGGTACTGTCATTTTGTGAGTACTTTCATAATGGGAATTTGTTTCGTTTGACGGATCGCAGTGTCGGGCCGGTCTCCCGAATAGAAGGGGTGAGCAGAGTCCAGCATTACTTTTCGTTGTATTTGGATAACTTATATCGTGCAGATAGGCTGACCCAGTATGATCAACATACATTCGCGTATATATCAAATGTGTACATTCAGAGCGTGCATATATGAGGCTTGCGGACCAGCTCTGATATATGATAGCTATCAAACAGACAGGCACATTCAAACTGAGAAAAGAGCAAACTCGCCGCGAAATATGTAAGTACGAAAAAGGAAACTGAATCAAGAGTCAAAGTCTTCACTATTTCCGTTCCTACGAACTCACGCGTCAGCGCCATGAACCATACTGCACCAATGTGAACACGACTCACTGCACACCAAGGAAAGACCTGTCGTGCCGGTTAGTCATGTGGTTGAATCCAGGACACAAACCACTGAAACTCACGCATTCTTGTATTATAGGGCAGGTGTGGCATTGTCTATTATGGATGCACCATGAGGCACACTCATTGTCACCGGCAGAGATTGATGGTGTTAAAGCGGCAACGACGACGAGGACAATTGCAGAGGAGAAACGCATTGTGAGTGAAGATGTGATATGGGATCAAATATGCCTGAAGGATTAATTAGTAGGAAGACACCTTGCTTTTATACACCGAGTGATGTTCTTCCGATGTTTATGGGTATGCAATTTAAGAAAGGACCTAATCATTGTTGGCCGAACGTTGGTCCACCGGAATCTCCTTAATAGCCAAGAAAACACTAAATGGTCGTGTCTTTGTTTAGATAACCTGTCTGTGGCCCCAACGCCAGCAGACCACCACGTAACATCTGTTGGGAAGAACCAGGTGAAAATGACGCGGTCGTGACACGCCCGTGATGCTGCATATTCCAGTTCTTGTGACCGCACTTCCGAGCAACATTTGAAGTGATGGTGAGCATATTTTATTGTTTTGCAGCGAGACATCAACCTCATTAATGTTGTATGGGACAGTGAAGAAAGGATACTGTGTCTGTCACTGGCACCGCTCGAATGCTCTGCGTCATACTGTGTATAAATTGCGATTGACGTGGCACGAGTGACGAGATTTGCGGTTCTAAATATTGTTAATGGAGCAACGAATCTCAGTGCAGTGAAGTCACCAACGCAATGGCGAAAAATGCGCATCTTCAGCCAATCCAAAGCATCGATGATATCTAATCCACGGCTTCCATGGATCACATTGCAGTGGGGCAAGACTACTCTAGAAATCAACAAAATCTCGTGACTACAGACCAATCTCAAACTGAACTTTCTGCTGAAGACGGTATCCATTTATTGGATGCGCGGACAACTATTAGTCCCATCATCGACAATGAAGAAAAATCTGCACATTCTTTTCATTTCTTTGCTAATCATGTGTACTGATCACCTGGACATCAAGAACTGCGTTTGCGCCATACAACGAAACCTCTCGATAAATAAACGATTGATCAGAAACACGACTGTGCGCGCCGTCGCACTGCGTCGTCACCTCGTAGAACTACATCCGAAAGTCACTGCATCCCCTACATCAACTTTGCGTTCCATCCAAATCGTTCGTCGTGGACAGTGAAGCGAACACAGTTTCCTCAGCGACCCGCATATGCAACTACATTTAATGGTTGTTCCACGAGACTCTCTACACCATCCAAACTCTCAGCGAGCGCGAACAACCTCAGTTTCGGCAGAAGTGCTTCTGCACTCCTTGCACCTCGTACACGGAATGAGACCATCCCGCCTTAGGTATTCCACGCGCAAGGCTCGATGGCGGTAAGGCGTTATAAAAGTGCTCTCGTAGATCATTAGAAGACTTCATACAGCGACAGCACAAGTATCCTGGTGTTGTTCAGTCATATACAAGAACTTTGCAAAAAGACGAGAGTATACGAAAACGGGACAGCTGGAGCGCAATAACATCAGGCTCATCTCGACAACAGGATGAAAGTGGAACGCAAATACAACTTGTAAATGTGTACCAGACGACAGCTACACGACGTAGAACTGACTATACACCAATATGAACGAAAACCATCCTCTGCTCGAGCGGCACTTTCGTTTTCACGGAGCGCGTAGCACGGTTGAGTGCCCAGGCTGCCTTCGTACAGTCCATGACACCGTCATCCTTCGAATTATTGAACATATTCGTGTAGAAAGCTTCGACGACGTGTCTCGCGACATCATCGTTGACTTCCCACAGCGTGCCAACGACACTCTTGAACCCCGAAAACTGGAGACCAGCAGCAAGATGAACGACTTCGTCAGGCATCTCCTCATCGCCGACAGCGGTATGACAAGCAGATAAGAAGGCGAACTCGGCGTGCGGAATGTCTCTATTCATGATATCGAGCAGCGTCAGATGTTCATCTCTCATGACGAAATGGGAATTGTAAGGCTGCGTGGGGTCCTGCTTACCATGGCAAGCGAGGTGCACCCAGGTGTTCTCCTGCAAAGCTTCGAGCGCGCCTATTCGTGTGGCTGCCTCGCCAGAAATTATTGTACGGGTGGCTGTCTCAGGGACGAGCTTGTGGACAAGCTCGAGCTCGCCGTCGACAGCCAAGAGTGCCTTGCCTTTCCCTGCACCTGGTTGACCTTGTCCGATCGCCACAAAGGACGAAGGCACACACTTCTTCATCATCTGTCTAGATCTGATCAGAGCCGAAAGTGTCGGCGTGTAAGAACAGATGTAAAGATCCTCCAGGCATGGCTCCTTAGACCCATCTGCGTTTGTTCGAAACGGGTGAGCTGCGTGGAGAGGAATGGAAGTGAATGCCGCAGTTGGACACAACCAGATTCGAGAGTGGAATTTTAGTTTCAGGTCGTGCTGGAGGACGTTGACAATAGGTAGCATGATTTCGTCCCATACTGTCCGCAAGAGGACTATCAAATCGTTCCGCGGGGCTTTTGGGTCCATGGTAGATGCGCGTCGTATTGCCCTGGCAAAACGATCCTTGAGAATGTTCAGATCTTTGAGAGTGACAGATGATAAGGGAATGTGACGGGGCTCTCCTGACGTCGGGACAACGATAGCGTTGCACGAGTATTTACTGGCAATGAGGATGACGACCGGGCCATGACGCGTGGCCGCTTGCAAGTCAGCATATGACGGCGGGAGCAGGAACCGCGAGAAAGCTCGAAGATTCCGGATTTCAGCCACTGCAGCTTCCCACTGTTCCGTGAGTTTCCTGTACTCGGTTGTTGCCCGATCAGCAGCAGCTCTGTCAGTGATTGGTGCAGAATCCTGTGAGGCATCAGAAACACGCCTGCTCAGCTCCAAATAATTGTGCGCCAGTTTTGGATGTGCTGACTCGAGGTCTTCAACTGGAGTCTTGAGTCGAGAGGCCAGCGACCATTGCTGGCCACGGCCCTGCTCCACGAGTTCCACTGCGTGTCGTAGATTGTCCCAGCGGATGGCACATGATGCTGCATCAACGGGGAGTGTTATGGAATAACGGATGGCAGCGGCAGCTTCGCGCCGTGAAGTTGACGATGATCGTGTCGCCAAATGAGCACCCAGAAGCTCGAAAAACGTTGAGTAGGCCTCTAGTGCGGATTGATGACCATGCCGCTCCATTGCAGTGGTCCAATTATATGTCAGCTTGATGCGATCTGGGAGTCCTTGAGTGGGGTGCCGCGATGCCAGTCTGAAGTACTCAATAGCGAGTGACAAATCAGCAGGGTTGAGTTGGACTTGATAACGAGATAAATAGGCCAACCGAAGCCACGAATACACGAAAAAAATGCTCGGGTGCAGTGAAGACAGAGCCGCCAATGATCTGTGACAGAGATTGATGGCCTCCTCGATATCTTTGTTCTTCCGAGTGTGCTTGAAACGAGCGCAAAGCGCCACGCTCAATTTTCCAAAATTTCCATCAGCTAAATGGCCATGCCGCTTTATACGAAGGGATTGGCGATACCGATCAATGGCCTCGTTAAGATCCTTGATGACATTGAATTTGTCATATTTGGTGTTGAGCGCGAGAGCAAGGTTGCTAAGCATGGTGGCACGGCCTGGATGTCTACGTGGGCGCAATGCCAGTGCCTCGCGATAGAGGTTAATAGCTTGGGCAATGCTATCACTGTCACCACGTGAGTGAAAACGAGTGAGGAGGGCGTGCCCGAGGTTGCCCAATGAGGAATCACGATATTCATGCCCAACAGGGCGCAGGCGCAACGCTTCTTCGTGCAAAGATATGGCCTCATCGAGGTCATTAGGTTTGCCTTGGTGACGGAAGCGGACTAAGAGTGAGGAGGCCAAGTCGTTCAGGCTACCGATATGGAAACGATGTCCCTCGGGGCACAGCGAAACAACTTCACGGCGAAGTTGTATAGTCTCGTCGATATCATCAGCATTTCCACGCTGTTTGAATCTGGTGTTCATTGCTAATGCAAGCAATTTAAGGGCCCTAGGACCGAGTGGATGGCCTACAGGACAGAGCTCGAGTACATTCCGTAGAGGGTTGATGTTTTCATCGGATATGTCAACCAGAAGATCGCTGAACACATATTCGACCACGTTGTCTACGCCGTTGCTACGAAGGTAGGAGCCCTCTGGACAGATGGGCAGTAGCTTGCAGCACAGTTCTGCAGATTCATGAATGTACACAGTGATAAGCTCTCTCTTGTAGCGTGATTTCAGTGCTGTGATGAGATTATAGAGGGATAATGCGTGATCAGGGTGACCCTGGGGACGTAATGCAAGGGCTTCGCGGAAGAGGGAAGTTGTAGTCTCGATGTCTTGAAGATAGCCCTGTGTATAGCATTCAAGGCGGGCATACGCGAGGTTGGTGAGAGCTCCTGCACGGTCAGGATGATCAACCGGACACTGGTCCAGAACTGGCTGAAAATACTCCACGGCACGTTCCAGGTGAAAGGGCATCTCGCCTATCACGTATTTGGCAAATCGTGCGTGGCCCTTATCTGTGTCTCGAGAAATCTCGGAGTCTATGAGGGACTACGGTCGGCGTTCCATCAGCAAAACTAACAGTGGATACCAGCATCACTCACATCAGACAGTGCGCTATCCTGATCGTCACAAGCATTTACAATGGTGGCCTTCAGCGTGAGGGAAGGGTGGACATCATGGACGGATGGGAAGGACAATACTACGAGATGTCAGTATGAATGTACATGAATGAGGAGAAAACCACTCACCAAAGGGTTCATCTCCGTGATCAAGTAGCTTGTCCCACGATATTTTGAGTTTCGCGATGAGCTCTCCGCTACCTAGCATTCGGTCGACCTCATACGACGCCCTGATCTCCACTGTGAACACAACTGATTCATGTGATGATCTAGAAACTTGAATATCAGTTCTTCAACCACGTCCAGAAGTAAAATTGTAGATTTAAACATACAGGGTCACGATATCACCCCACACTACGGATTTGTCGGATGATAGATCTTTGATGGCTGATCTCCAATGTCTCTTCGAGTCGGTATTGATGTATATGTAGATACCTGCGGGTATGCGCTTCGAAGGGACTTGAAGATTCTTTGCGCTGATAACTGTCGAAAGAGCGTGAGGATGATGAATTAGATATATAAAATTAACATGGAGTGACCTACTTTCGAGTCTGATGTATTGGCTTGCAAAGCTATCACGCGTGTTGGTAGGACGAAACAAGCGACTGATATGCAGCATCGGGGATTGAGATGAGTTCAGGCAGAATGGAGGAAGGAAAGAACGGAGTGTGGGCGGAACGAGTGATGAAACTGTGTTCGGCTGGGGAAAAGAATTTAAACCATGCTGCACTTGTATTTCCATGTTGTCAATGACAATAGACGCTGGCATGATTGCATTAAGTGCTGAGAATGGGTATCGCCGACCGGGCACATAGACAATATCATTCTCAGTGTTCAGCGAAAGTAGCCCGCCAGGGATATGTGAACCCCATGAGAGCGTCTTGTGATGGTTGCCCCTGGAGTCGGTTACATACTAGTACCTGGCAAATTGGGCACATAGAAACGATTGTATTTCCGAAGGTAATGGCGGTGCGAATGCCCATAAGAGCCGAACAATAATTCTACACGACTTGTCCGATTGACAGTGGATACAATGTGTTAGTCGGCGAACGCAGCTTTCGAAGCTCACCGAATTCTGGATTATAAGTGAACTCTCGCCCTCGAGAGCTTGTAGGCGCCAAGCCCTAGCCGATACCGCGGAAGGGTCCCAGGTGCAATCGCCTTGTGCTGAATCGAGTAGAGTTTGACAGAATACCTCATACCTGTGCACAACAGTAGAAGAAGTTGTTGATGGGCTTCGGGTAACCCCGATGCTAATACAACGACAATTACATAACACGCGCTGACCAGAATTGGGGGAAGATCAGGAGTTCGAACTTGCAATTGACCCATTCCTTCAACCTCGATAGCACCGGCGCAGGAGTAGTGCCATTCTCCGACCAAAGCACCATCATCCAAGGCTCACCAACCGCCTATTCTCAGACGTTTGCCTCACACCAAAGAAAATCTTTAAGACAAATCTTCGGTACCCAAGCATTTACTTCTTTGACAACATCCATGTCATTGACTACATTATACAGCCGTCGTGTCAAAGTTCCGTGCCATGAATCAATCAGGTCTTCCAACTCCACCACCCTCCACGCCCACGCCCAACCCCGCACAATCATCATCAAGCGCGCCCAGTCAATCCTCAAGTGACGTCTCGCTAGCCTCCATAGTCGCGACCATAACCTCAGCAGCATCAAGTCCCTCCCACCTAAACCAATACCTAAGAAACTGCGCATCCAAAGATGTCAGAGAAGTCCTCCTAGCCAGCATCCTACCAGGCAGCCAAGACCCACTAACGCTCTTAACCGCACGAGACCACACACTAGGGATGCTTTACATCTTGTGAGTGAGTCTCATTACCAAGTTTCTCTACGCACACCGATTTCTCGCAGGTCTGCGCGCCTGCACAGCGTCGCGTCCGACAAGCCTCTGTGGCACCACATCGAGAGTTTTTGCCGCGATTTCATCCCTGAACATGCGCGCGTTGCTCCAGATCGAGGTGAGTCCATCCATCCTTACTCGTATACCCCTCCAACGAAACCATATCCGCCCAGTAACGCTCCTCGCAACTGGAATACGACAACTCGCAGACGTCGAAGGGAACGTAAGATACAATCATTGACTCAACTCTCCCTCGATCTCAAGTTTCTTAGCCCAAACTCGCAATCGCGCCATTATCTGATTTGCTCGTGAAATATCCTCCGACGCTCTCACATCTCACCACTATCCATCCTATTTTTGTAACGGTGAGGCTGCCGCCACTGCGATGCCCCCCCAGCGTTCGCTGACTCGTTGTTACAGGCTTGCGTCGCCACTCGCCATTTCAAATCTGCAATCCCCGTCCTAACTCACCCGATCACCACCATCGATCTCTCGCTCTCCGACTTAACCTACCAAGACAATCTAATATACCACTATGCCGGCGGCATCGCATTCGCTGCGCTAAAGGACTGGCCAGCCGCAGAAGAACTCTTCGAGATCTGCGCATCAAGTCCAGGCTCGGTAGCTTCCGCCATCCAAATGGAAGCACTAAAGAAACTAGCGCTCGTACAGCTGATATACCGCGGAAAGGTACGCATGTGCACAAACACACGCTCGCTCAGCTCACGCGTTCTGATTGGCCAGACATCGCCTCCGTCCAAGTACATGCACCCAGTCCTACTGCGTCTTTTCAAAGCGACGCCTTATTCGAGTTTCATGAATGCGTATCCGCTGCAACGTGATTACCTGCGCACGATCGTTGAGAATGAGCAGCAGCTATTCACAAATGTACGCTTTTGAATATGAATACGCGTGGATACTTTTGTTGATCGTTGACCACCCACAGGAACGAACGCTCGGTCTCATCACCCAGGCACTCAACCGCGCGCCCCGCTGGGCCATAAAGAAACTCACGACGACCTATCTAACACTCCATCTATCCGACATCGGACGCCAAGTGGGAATATCCGACGAGACCGAAGTGAAATCCCTAATCCTAAGCATGGTAACATTTATTCCCTCCTGAAAATCGTTCTTGACTGATTCCTTCCTAGATCGAGTGTTCTGAGATCTCCGCGGAGCTATTCGCAGATGGGACCGTGTCATTCTCGGACCCGCCGGTCAAGTTTGAGAAGAGTGATGTGGACCGAGTGTTGGCACAGGCACAGCAGCAGGATGCGCTCCTCGTCAGGCTTGAGAAGGAGATGGAGAGGAACAAGGAGTATTTGACAAAGGTACGTGTGAACTCCCTTCCTTTCGGCACCGATGGTATTTTCTGCTCGGCCACGTTGCTTTTAGACTTTTTGGGGTGGATTTTGGCCAGTTGCTGATGAGTGTTTTTTGTTTCTAGGCTGTCAAGAGCAAAGACGACGCGAGTTGGCCAGCGATGGATGAAGATGGTGCATTTGGAGAGCGTCCACCGGGTACCTGGGCTGAGGATATGACTTTTGCTTGATCGCGATGGAAAGAAGTAGACGGTCCGCTTTGTACTGATCAGTATGGCAAGATAATAAGCTTGATCCAAAACACCGCTGATCAGTCGTTCGTTCGTTCACGCCATTGATCATGTTCCTTGCGATTTACCCTCGATCTTCTTTGCTTGGCTTCGCAACCAGCACGCAAATAGATTTAGGGACGATACGGCCGCCGTGAGTTTATGAGGGTTGGGTGCTAGTCTTAAGAGGTTGCTGTATTGGGGATCGGGAGCCGGCCGCGGCTTTCTTTCCTAGAAACCGTATGCGGCTCCTAGTCGCTGGCGTCGTAGGGGGGCCGCATGAGATCCCACCAAAGAAGCGTGCCCACCTTCCTGTGAAACTTCCTCGCACAAATATGGTCTCATGCTGTGTGAGTTACCGGACTTGCTATAGACTTTGTGGCCGCCGATAGCTTGTGTGGCACAACCACTAATCAGGAAACGGGCCCCGCGCCCAAAACCCCATGGGAACACTCATCACAAACATGATTTGATCAGAAAAAGCCAGCACCAGTACTTGGCTCCATCACGAAAAGATTTGTATTACGCGTACATACAACCCAAGCCATATCTACATTCACGAGGTTTTAACATGGCCCTGGTACTGAGCAACGGTGTCCCAGAAAGTCTTCCCTTGGATAGCAGCAATCTCCATTTCAAGAGGTGATGGCTGACGGGAGCCGTCCGTGCCTGCAAACGTTCCCGCGCCCCAAGAAGAACCTATTCAAAAATAACACAATTTTTGATTAAAATGAACGCTTTAGGGTGCTCAGTTTTAGTTTGGACTTACCACCGTGGATCTCTGTCAGGTTGGACAACTGGGGGAAGGAGTGTTTGTAGCCGAGGGGAACGTAGATGAGACCGTGGTGCATGAATGTGGACAGCGTGTTGGCGATGGTGATTTCTTGGCCACCGCCTTGGGTACCGGTTGAGACGAAGACACCGCACATCTTGCCCTGGAGAGCGCCTTTGCTCCAGAGGGGGCCGGTGGCGTCCCAGAATGCCTATATGAGTTGTGTTAATGAAAGAGTTCGACCCTGTAGGAATGGGGAAACGTACCTTCCACTGAACGGGGAAGTTGCCGTAACGGGTGGGAATACCGAAGAGGAACGCGTCAAAGTTGACAAGGTCATCAGGGAGAAGGACGGGGTAGTCTGGTCTAGGGGGGGCCTTTACGAGCTTCAAGATATCGTCGGAGAGGGTCTCCTGGATCCTGGAATACAAGTGAGTATGGGGTGATGTGTGATGAGGTGGATGAAAACGGACTGGTAAATGGAGGCATTGCCACCAGCGCCGCTGATACCAGACTTGACGGCCTCGGCCACTGTTGAAGAAGTATTAAGCAAGGAAGAGTAAGCAGGGGAGTGAAGACGAACTCTTTGTGATGTGGCCGTAAAGGGAGTAGATGACGATAGCGACTCTAGGGGCAGGCATATTGGAATTCGAAATGGATTCAAGTGGGGGGAGAATGGGGGGAGAAACTGGAAGGTCTTGTTGAATTGGCTGAGCTTTTGTATCTAAAGGTGTGGGTTTTGTGTCGGCGAAGTTGTTTTGTTGTCGCTTTCCAGGGAAACACATTCCGAGGGGGTATTAGTGGCAAAATCTAGGCACTGGATTTTCAGTTCTGTGAGGATATAAGGGGTTTGGGGGCGAGGCTACATGAGTATGTAGCGTGAGATGGCCTGCGAAGTAAATAAAAGAGTTCAGGCACGAGTAGTATCCATTCGATGACGACTGTGTTGGTACCCTAACAGGTGTGTGGTAGTGATGGTCGATGTTAGTCATTGTGTGAGGATAGTGAATCATCAATGTACCAAATAAAGATAAAAGTTCGTTGTATTTCTAAGTGGCGTACTAACGCTGATCATCGATTACGATCATCGTTTGTACCGACGTGTGTTCGATCATCCTCGTTTGGTCTTTAGTGTGGGTCAACTAATTCCGAATTCGTCCATTTTGCAATAACCACTATCGCGCTGACTCAGTGACGTATTGGTTTGTCAAGCAGGGACATACTTTGATTTTAATACAAATACCAGCTCAATCTCTCAATCCATCGCTATCAACTACTCCCAACATGTCTTCTCCTAAAGTCGCAATCATCATCTACTCCATGTACGGCCACATCGCCAAGAGTAAGTACAATACAACTTCGATCGCGTACTAGCCCCCTAATCCTTCTTCATCAGTGGCCGAAGCCGTCAAGTCTGGTATCGAGTCTGCTGGTGGCTCCTCCACCATCTACCAGTACGTACCCAATCATCATCTACATCCCCTTGCTCACTGAATCATCCAGGATCACCGAAACTTTGCCCGATGAAGTCCTCGCAAAGATGCACGCTCCCGCCAAGCCAGCTTACCCCATCATCACACCAAGTGAACTTGCAGACTTTGACGCATTTATCTTTGGTGTCCCTACCCGTTATGGCAACTTCCCCGCCCAGTGGAAAGTACGTCGATGATCCGCTCGAACCCTCCAAGAAAATAAAAATTCTAATTATACACCTCTGCTCACATAGGCTTTCTGGGACGGAACTGGTGGTCTCTGGGTCAGCGGTGCTCTAGCTGGAAAATTCGCAGGCGTCTTCGTCTCAACCGGCACACCCGGTGGAGGTCAAGAAGCAACCGTCATCAACTCCCTCTCAACCCTCGCTCACCATGGCATCATCTACGTTCCCATGGGCTACAAAAACACTTTCGCACAACTGTCCAACATGAGCGAAGTTCGCGGCGGTATGTATCTTTCTTCCTCGCGTCGGTGATTTACAATAGCTTATTTTTAACTCGTACACAGGTTCTCCCTGGGGCGCTGGTACTTTCGCTGGTCCTGATGGCTCTCGCCAGCCATCAGCCCTCGAGCTCGAGCTCGCCACTCTCCAAGGAAAAGGCTTCTGGGAAATCGTTTCCAAGTACAAATTCTAGATCTATTCATAAACACACATATGCATACGGTACTTGCAGAAAACTACATAATTATTGGTTACATACGTGGAACAGAAATCAAACTTTGATGTGAAACTTGTATACTCGCCAAGCTTGATATCGTGCACGCTGTCTTGCCTCCTGTGGGAATGCGATGGGACTGTGGGGGTACTTGCAGGCTTGCAACTACCTAAAGTGGTCTGCGCAATACAACGTTGCCTCTCCAGTAATCACAGCGCACCATCCCAGATCGTCTCCCCCACTTCAATACCCAAGCAGGATGGCAACAAAACACTCAACACGCCCAAACCGCCTCCAATCAACAGATAGGGGAACCCACGACCCAAGCTCAATCTCAGGCCCCTTACGTATGATGCCTGCCAACGTCCAAAAAACCTACTTGTCAGATCGCCAATACGCTTATTACAATCAACGTGCAAAACAGCCTCGCTGATAACAAACAACACACGGGTGTCGCTTCTATCGCTATCAAGCGATATGTGTTGGGCGCGACGCGGATACTCGGTCTTAAGCTTGACAGATGGGCACCCGTGAGGATGTGATTAGACTTACCGGTGGCTATACGATGATGGGACTTGACAAGTGCATCAGGAAAACGTAACTCGCTACAGTGCTTACAGAGCGCTCTGTAGCACAATTGAACCCGCTCATGTGCGTGCGGTGCACTGCACTGGGCAGCGGTCGCGTAAGAAGGCGTGCTTCGCAGGCGGTGCGTCTATAGACGAGCTCCGAGTCACCGCAACAAGAAATGTCCATCTAACAATCTGTTTCAGCATCCCCAGGAAGCCTTAGTACAGACACCATCCCATAGCCAACGTACCGAGAACTTTCTCAAAACCACCCCCCCTGCCTAATCGCCGCTACGCCAAAAGCAGAGATATGGGCGCATCAACTAAGAATCATGAATCTTCCCTCACAGCAGCAACAACTCGTGCGGCGTACCACGGATAAAAGATCTATAGCCGAAGCCATACCCATCTTCGCATGCAACCCTTGATACAACAACGAGGACCCACGCAAACAACAACGAGCACCTAGCGTGTGTCTCGTAGAAAATAAATTTGAATGCCGGATGTAAGATTCTGATTGTGATGATCTCGGGTGAAACCGTGCCCCGCGGGAAGTGCGTTCGGTAATGCAATGGTGCTTGATGTCGCTTCGAAAGTCTACCACAAGGGCTCGAAGGCAGGCATGGGATGGGATATATCGATAATCGAGGACATCGCCCGATGTGCTGAGATCATCTCCCTCGCCAGTACCATGCTACCAGTGACGTAATTCATACAGGATCAATCAGAACCCGGTACCAGCGCTCAGCTTATCATGATTATGGGGGACAAACCATGTACATGAACGTTTGAACGACGGTTGCAAGGGTGCAGGATACGGCATCGAACAATAATCATGATAGGAGAGTATGACAGGTTTTTCCAGCCCTGTCAGATACAGATACAGAGTAGGCTTTTCCCTATGTAGGATGGGGTCGGCTGGGTTTTATTAGTTCCGATGCTTTTAGAAATGGGTTATTTGTGATGAGGGACGTATCGTCAAGAGAAGATATAGAACTCATCCGAGGAAGGATACGCTTAGTCTCACCTAGGAAACCTTTCGAAGCTTTTTAGACGAAGGAAGATGGTCGTTCCTTTTAATGAGATGCTCCCGGAAACTTGAGAGTAGCGATGCGCAATACGCGAATTGTGGTCTGCTCTAGGCCAGCAAGATGAGGGCGTAGAGTAACGCACCTGTGCGGCTGATGTGCGTGTTGCTTCTATACTGTCGGATAGTGTGATTGCGACTCGCTCGTCGCAAGCTGATCCGTCGTCATTGACATTCACCACCCACCTCGACGGGACCAACAGGTCAAATTCAAAATCACAAGCGAGGGAGAAATATACACTCGCTGAACGAAGGGACAACTCGCCGGTTAGAACGAGAAACTCCGAGGCCATGCATTAGATAGACCCACTCCCCTAAATGTAAAACAAAGATAATTAATAAGGCTTGAATCGCCGTGATTCCTTCAATTTTTCTATGCGTTCCTTGTCCGCGTCAAAGTTCCTCTTCAAATCGAGTATAGCTACAAACCCATGAATCAACATCCTCGTACCAAAAAAACAACACCACACTCACCTTTCCGTTGTTTTTCAGCCTTCTGGAAAGCATAAAATACATCCTTCTCCTTCTTTTTCTCCTTCTTTCTTCTACTTCCAGTCTTCCCAGTGAGCATGAATTTCCTACTCGCAACACCCACGCCTCCGCCAAGCGTTTGTCCATAAGCCCCTCCTCTAGTGACGAGCGTGAACCCGTCCTCGTCCACGATCGCTTCTCCTTTCTTGTACTTGGCCTCCTGTTTACTCTTGGCAAGGTCAAATTCAAAGCGTTCCATAAAGCTGTCCGCGTGCGCTCTAATAGTGTCTAGCGGAGGCCGCTCATTATCATATTTCGCCATATAGTGAGAGAGACCACGGGGCTCGTCCGAGGATGGCCATGGTATGGGCGACGCAGGGGGCGAAAGCGCTTTTGAAAGAGACGAAGAATCGACAAATATAAGATGGGCACAAGACCCTGTTTTGCGCAGTGTGCGAAGGGAGGAAGAAGGGAGAGGGATCACTTCTGGGGGCGTTGGCTCGGACGTGTGGAGTTTTCGTTTCTTGCGAGGTCGGGTCTCAGTGTTGGGGGGTTCATTGGTAACAGCTTCAGTTTCGGCCTCGGCCATCTCCTCGTCAGAATCAGATACATCCTCTGTTAGAGCGTCGGTAGAGTTCAAGTCGAACACGACGCGCTCTGTTTTTCCACAGTGGTTGAATAGCAGTTTGAGCTCACGCTCTGTCGCGTCTGGTGGGATGTTCACTAGGAATAGCGTACGTCCTTCTGGGAAGGCATGATTAGTTTTTGACGTTTTGGATTTAGAAGTGGCATGAGCTCGTGCGTAGATGAAATGCGTTGAACTTGGATATGCGATTGGAATGACGGTGAAGCCGGATAGATATTTTGGTAATGCAGACATGGCGATGGAAGATTTTAAATTTTAGGTTTGTTTGGATCGAAGGCCTTTGCCAAACAAACAACTCCACGAATCCAAGATCTTGTTCTTGTACATCGTAATAAATAGTACAACTCTAGATACATGGTTGTTTTTTAAAAAAGAATTGACAGCGCCTACATTCTGGTAAGCGTAAAAAGAGCCTGAAGCTTGAGAAATATTGAGCAATCGTATATTTTAGCAAGTCCTTTCAACTTCACCCAACATAACAACCACGGTGCAGAGCCAATTGAGCCACGGAATGGACAATTCGTATCATGTGTTCTGAGCCTGCCTCTCAGTGTTGGCAATAGCCATTTCCTCCTGTGTCAATTCCTGACTCTCTTGGGTGAGTTCACATGGGGTGCAAAAGAATGCAGTTAGGCAATCGTTGACAGGGCTTCCGTCAATGCGGTGGCGCGCTCTCAACGTGGCCCGTTGCCCGAGCTAGCAACCTTTCTTAACATGTACCTTCGAAAAACAACAAAATCTGTGCTCACCTGCAACACCCAACCAAAACCGCACACCATATTAAGTGCTAGATGCATGCAACAATCAGCATCACAGCCCGAGCCACCGAGTTCCGGATCTGGCATATCGTTTTCTTGCAAGTGGTCAAGCCTCTGCCGGTTTTTCCCATAAATGATGCAAGGACACCAACAGGACATACAATCTGCGAAGCAAGTTATAAATTGTTTGACTTTGCATTAGGATCGGGTGACGACTCACAAGTCCCGGCGTCATCCCAGCAACTAAACAGCCCAGCGTGCCAATAGTTGCGGGGTCCTTGTTGGGCAGGGTGCCCTGAACCCGAACCAGAGCTTTCCTGCTCTTTCTTGTTACTTTGCCCAGTGTACGGGTCTGCCGGTTTCCCTTCCTTGTGAGGTACCTCGGAAGCGTTCATTTGGCCTGTGGGTTGCATCTGCTCCTGGCGTGGTTCGGGATAGGCGGTCTGGTCGACAGGAGCATGTTGCACTGGCTTGAGAGGCAAGGCTATCAGAGAGGCTCGTTCGCTATCAGGAAAAGATGTACCTTCGATCCGGCTGAACCTTGTGAAACATGATCCTGGGGAGCAACGGGCCATGCAGGCTGATATGTGCTTGGGGGGACGGTAGCCATGTTCGAGGTGAAGAGGGGATGCAAGATTAGGGGTATGAGACGAATGCTAAATATTAGCTCATTATATTCCCCTCTTACAAAACAAAACGATTGATATCGTTGATTCGGCATCTTCAATCACTGGTTACCAAATGAACATCTCGTTTCAGATCTGCAAACTTCAAAGGCGGTTGTAAATCCTTTCTTACAAGAAGAATCTCGACCAGCATTCAAGGAGCACGTAAAGAGCCGAGTGGTGAGGTTCTGAGCTGTGCTGCAGCGCTCTGCCCGAATTGTTCGTTGCAAGACTCATTATGAGTCTACAATGCTATTCATTCCAGGACTGAGGACTGTAAACATCAAGTACGACACTCAGAAAAATAGCATCGACTCACAAGCCTAGTATTTACTGATAATTCCGAGGGCAAACCAGTCAACTCCACAACAAATGATATTTCACGACATCTAGGCTAGTTTAGAAAAATGTCGTTGTGTTCTCTGTGGTTCTCCCTAGGGCCCAGTCGTTGTTCGTGAAGGCCATGAAAAAAGAGTCAAGACGATTTGATGATTGATCACGTGGTCGAAGCGCGTCCGCGTTCAAGCTAAGGTGAGATTCACGTAATGAAATTACTCAAATGCTTCTAGGACGACGGCTACCCATGCTCCAGACCACGCCAAGCTTGTCGGTTATTGAATCGAAACAAACGCAAAGACGGCGGAGCAGCCGGGTCTTTGCGTGTTTCCATCATATATAAGGTGGCCTGCAATGCATTCGATTCTCCAGAATCCATCTCTTCATCCAACCCACAAGCTTCAAGCTTCTTCACACTCTTTAAACAAATTCTCTTAACCGTTCCAGTTAACACAATGTTCGCCCGTTTCTTCGCTGTTGCTTCCCTTGCAGCCCTCGCTGTCGCCACTCCTCTCAGTCTCCGCGATGGCCAATGCAACACTGGCAGCATCCAGTGCTGCCAGCACTCTACCAGCGTGAGTAGCGAGTTTTATTCTGTGTATCCGCTTGTTCTCATGATTATTTAGACTTCGAACTACAACAAGGCGGCTGAGATCCTTGGTCTTGTGCCAATAGGTGCTGATGTCGCTGGCTCTGTTGGCCTTAGCTGCAGTCCTATCTCTGTTGTCGGCACTGGCAGTGGCGCCTCATGCAACCAGCAACCTATGTGTTGCAGCAACAACAAGATGGTGAGTTACGGGCGATGATTTTTGTTCCACACGAGTCTGACATACGAATAATATTAGAACGGCCTTGTCAATGTTGGCTGCACTCCCATCAACCTCAGCCTCTGAGTTTTCACTAGGCTTGTTAATCACCTTGCTCGCGTTATTACATGGTACATAGTTTCCTTATAAGCTCTACAGCTAGTAATACCCGCAATATCTCGTTGGCATTCAATTAAATTCAAGGACTCGTACTATCAGTGGGATTAGGACAAGATGAGCCGCAACTTCGTGAGCTGCATGCAACCACTGAGGACTCTATTCGCATGTCTTGATCATGAGATGATGGCATGCACGACGTCCAGTGTCGGAGTCCGCAAGGATTCAGAGCTTGGGGAATAAAAAGGGGGTGTTCTTACTAAATTTGGATAACTGGATCAGCTTGACGACTTATCGTCTCAGAAACCGCGCAGGTCAAATTATTTGAATCTCGGACTCTCGGAGTCACGGATTCACGGCAAGTTTTTGGGGAACTTCGTTACTTTGTTACCACTACGAGTTGCCCCAGGACCTGACTCAAGACATTACTATCGCTCAGTTATCATCTTGATAATCTCGATGCATAATGCATGGTCAGTGCCATGATCACCCATCGCTCACTACTAGTCATTGTGTAGCGCTACAGCAGTTGCTAATTTTCGCCTATACATATGGCTACGGCACCCTCAGCTCAGCGGCCGAGATTCAATCCTTCGAATTCATCATGTATCAATGATGTCCACCAGCTTCGTCACGACGTACCTTCGCTGCGCAATCCAGCATCCAGTCCTTTGCACTTCGGATTTCAGTCGTTGGTTAGCTGTCCTGCAGACGCCCCGCTTGAATTGGTGTGTACGCCGTCTACACGCTACGTGCTTCCCGTTTTGTTGATGCGGTTTATTTCAACAGTTCGAGACAGCTGTTTTGCAATTGATTCATCACCCGGAGTACAATTCGACGCTGATCTTGCGCTCGGAGACCATCTCAGACTCCGATACCACCATCCCAGCGTCTGTCCCATGTCTGGAGGGATACAGCCCTGTGCGAAATGTACATCGCAAGTTGCTACCGCGCAGACCAGGTCGAGACTCGGGACTAGAGCAGCACTGTACGCTTTACGCCTTTGAAACCGGTGAATTTGCGGGCCTTCCGTCCATGTTGATACTTACACCACTTGTACCCGAGGGAGAGAGCTTGCCATACTACCATCCTACGGTGTCACATCTTGCCTTCCGGTTCATTCCTTCAAACATCACCACAGACTCAGATCCAGCCTCTGCACAACCAGCACTGCGCATCGAAGTTATTCCACTCCCAGGTACACCTACCGACCCCAACAGTCGCCTCTACCGTACGGCACTTGCACTCCTTGACACACTCCATCGTTACCTTTGGGGTGCACTCACTCATTATCAGAAGCGCGTTCAACACGATGTCCTCGTACCCCGAGAGATATATCAAGACGTATATCTCAAAATGCGTGAGCGCCACAAAGGGGTAGTCAATACATGGAGGGAGACTACGGATCCCCTGAAGCATGTGTTCGAGGTATGGATGCATTCGGTATAAAGTTGATATCAGCTCATTTGCGTAGGACATCGGCATCGCAACATTTCTTATGCTCTTCTGGAAGGACACGTTTGCCGCTTCAACTGATCTAACCGACGTGAAGGAGCTGGATGATTCCCGATGGACATCCTGGCCTCGTCCATCTGGAGGCTTCCTTGATCTTGGGTGAATTTCCCTGCAACACTATCTTTCTATCTCCGGATTAACTATTCCTGATACAGCTGTGGGAATGGCTTATTGACACATATCCTCTCGGCTGAGGGCTATTCTGGATACGGTATCGATCTCCGCGCACGGACTTCCTGGGCACATTACCCCGACTCGTCACAGGCAGCCTTAAAGGTGCACGCACTTGACCCCACACAACTTCTTTCCCCAGACAACAAGAACGATGAGAAGTCCTTCTGGGAGCCCGGAGTATTCCTCATCGGGAACCACGCAGACGAATTAACACCGTGGCTCCCTGTACTAGCAACACTCACAGGTGCGAGTGGGTACCTCTCCATACCCTGTTGTGCATGGATGTTCGATGAGAGGTTTACTCGCTCGTCTGCGGCGTCAGCGCTCGACTTCTCTGACGATGAATTATTTGACACTGCCACTGGTGTGGTGTCAAGCGAGGCTGAGGATGAAGCTGTCTTCATTTCCAGCCTCGGTATGGGCGCTGAAGGCACCCACAAGTCTCAATACTCGGCCTATCGCATATGGCTTGCGCGTTTGAGCCGGTGGCTGGGCTGGAAGATTGAATGCGACACGCTCCGGATACCTAGCACGCGGAACTGGGCGATCGTAGGTGGGTGTTGCATTTCCTCAAGTTCTCAATGTAGCATAGCTCACGGTTTGAATTCGGTGCGTAGGTTGCGAAAGGCTTCCAGGAGATCAGAGCATCTTTGTAGATCGAGCGAGAAGGATTGTAGAGGACGTTGTGCGTAGAGGGGCATTCAAGACACGGACTCCAGAGGGGAAAGGTCACGACGGGGCGTCATGACAGTAGCCACACTTCTGGATAGTATTTTCTCGGGCCAAGATGATAATGAACTATTGGAATAAGTTATATGACAGCGATCTTATGTGTCCGGTACTGCATGAGATCCAAAGTCAGTGGATAGCCTATTGGCAAAGCAAGAACAAATACCGATGTCCCAAAGTTATCAATATGTCAATGCAAACGGCGGGTCCTCACGTTCTTCGCTCATCCTCCTACATTCTTCTAGCAGCGCCCTCAGTTCTGACAAGCCCACTCCACCTGGTCTAACCGGCTCCTCATTGGCCGCATCCTCCTCCTCCTCATCATCCTCGTAATCCTCGTCGTCGTCATCTTCTTCCTCATTTTGGGGTAATGTACCCAATAATGCACCCGTGCAGTCCTCCAGACGAATATTCATGCGTTCGCACATCCCTGCCCACTTCTCCCAGCGTTCCATCCCACTCCCTTGAGGCCCGTCCGCACGCTCTAGATCCTTGAGCACTACCGGGCTCAACACACGCACTCGTTCAAGTCGAGGGAAACTCGCTTTATTGAGCGCTGCAAAATTCCTGTCATTCGTACGCTCTACAAGGAGAGCACGGTAAGGGTCTGGGGCAGCATAAGCGCTAGCAAGGCCCACTCCAAACGCAAAGAGCAGCCCGTTGAGCCCGATGTGCGCGATGTGCTCGTGAGGACGATTAGTAAGAACGACGGGCCCGCCTCCTGTATCGTCGTCTTGGGTGATGGGCGCGATCTTCCAGTCGATATTGAAAGAGAAGGCGGTGAGGAGGGGGCACAGGTCGAGTATTGTGCGGATATCAAGTACTGGGATACAGTCGATGTCAAGGAAGAGCAGGCTGGTACCATGGGTACCGAGGAAGGATAGCACATCGGGAATGTCTTCAGATTTGCTTCCAAAGTCAAAGGAGAAGCTGTGTAGAAGGGGGAGGCTCCAACCGCTGGCCTGGTCGATGAATTCAGCAGAGTACCCGCGCAGGATGAGCTGCTGAAGGTTGGGGAGGTGGAGTTTGACATCTTGTGCGCTTCCCAAGGTGAGCGTGTCAGAATCCTTGCGTGGCGCATCGAACTCAACGGCAAGGGAGACTAGGAGCGGGAGGGCGTCTAATGCCCATATGACCTTCGGAAGGAGTTCGGCAGGGACGTGCCAGTGAGCAGTGCGTAAGTTTTTGCAATGCGTACCGAGCGTGTCCACAATGGGACCGAATGCCCTCGATAGAGGCCAATCAACGATGAATATCTCTAGGTTGGGAGTCTGGACTAGTACAGATGTGAGGGCGGCTTCGAAGTCATCGAGGGAGGGACTACGGTCGTATAGAAAGTGACTTATATGTAAACGGCGTGTCCACCACCCCAGTGAGGGATTGGAAGTGAGGAGAGCAGTAAGAGAGCGGAGCTTTGAGGGGTCATTGAAAAATAGATAGCGAACGAGGAACTCGAGGCCGAGACGACGCCATGATTGGCACGTTGAAATGATCGACTAGCAGAGTTTACAATTAGACATGATTGCCTACTTTTTGAAATGCGGCATACCTTCTTAGTGGCATAGCTCCTGCGCTGGAGCATGTTGATCGAATCGCGAGGCGTCCTTAGCTGCCAATTCGTGACTAGAGAACGTGCCCAGGAAGACTGGGTCATTGATGTTGGAAGCCCAGGATAAAAGATTGTATCTTCATCTGCGGCCAGACCGAAGATATATGACCATAGTTCCGGAGGTAACGATTCAGCCATCGTCCTTGACCTTGATTAATGGAAGATGATCGTTGCTTCTAGTATGTTGTGAGTTCCGCAATCCTGTGCAAAATATCAAGCAAGAATCGGCTGCTGATAAATCTACTTGGCCTGTGGTTTGAAAAATGACTCTACCAGACGCGGTTTATAACAATTTATCGCGTCTCGATGATTACATGATTTCAACTTCTGCGCGATGCTTAGATAAGCAAAACAAGTCAATTGACTTTGAAGTTTGAACACGATTACTGATGGGCCTATGATAGCTAGCAGTGGCATGACAAAGTGGCTGAATTGACATGCATACATCGGTCCTCTGATGTATTTCAGCCGATGTTCTAGGGGACTCCCTTCTCATCTTCGCTTCGTTTTGCCTCGTTAACAGATCAGATTGTCAAAGGGCAAAAAATTCGGGTGTTATCTGTCTTCTCTGCATCAGCGATCACCACGATTGTCAGTCTTGCCCATGCATATTATATTTTCACTGGGGGAGGGCTGAAGGAGGTTATGTCTGCTCTTGTCGAGTTCATACCTTGAGCGCTGCTGATCGTGCTTTAGGCTTCTTTATCTTTGATCGTCGCAAACTTGAGCGTGGTCGTCGCGTTCATCTTCCATTTAAGCGCAGAAGATGAATCGACATCCACTCCGTCACACATCGTAACTTTTGGATCACAACCTAGGAAGCGCGTTCGTGATCCAGGGGTACTTTCAACACCTGTAAAATTCCTGGTGAGGCTTGCTACGACTTTTACAGGTGTTGAAAATACCCCGATTGTACTGGAAGATTTCCCCGAGTCTCGTCCCGGTTCTCTGAAGGCAAGCGACGACGACGAAATTACCTTTGAACAACAGGGAGGGAAAGCAGACAGGTGAATGGTGTTACAGCACAACGTCGTTAACGTTTTAACGTTGTCATTTCCAAAGCAATGGCAAGATCTTAACACTCGTGTAGTCAGAACCTGTCCGGCGTTCGTGAAGCTTAGCTTCTTGGATGATTGGATGATAATTAAATGTCTTCCTCCCGCCCAACTGTGAAGCGTGCGTATCGACACGGGGAGCCTCTGCTCGACGCGCCACCTTCAACCAGGCCTATCAGACCCTAGTTCTGTCCGGACGAGAGCCGAGTCGGCTCAATTCGTTCGCGATCCCCGAGCGAGCAGAATCCAGTGAGCCAACTGTCTGTCAAGGACGCGTCGCACTTTCCTCTCACCCTAGTTCAAGCTCCTCTACGGACTCCCGCCCTATGCATATCTTGCATTTAACGACTGTTAGGGGTTAGCTTTGAACCATCATCTAGCTTCAGAGTGAGCAGTAGGAATCACTCGGGCACGCAGTAAAGAAATGGAACCAACTGACAACAAATAAGACCAAACTTCTAAAGGAGTCTTGGATCTATCGCCACGGTCTCCGATCGCCAACAGTTTCGTCAGTCACGAAACCGGTACCAAGAGAAATCGAGAAGACTCATGTCCAAGGCTAGTAGATGCAAATGCAAGACGCAACATCGGCTTTTCAGCATGGAGAAGCCCGTCAGTTCAATAATTTTCACCTGATGGTCTCTGATGGCCTAACACTGGTCATCACAAGGCCGCCTGCCGCACTTGGGTATACATTATGTTGCGAGTAACTAGCAGCTGACATGAAGCGTGTTGATGGTGTGGCAACTTTCTCGCGTTTATTGGCCTACCTCCAGTATATAACAGTACGTCTGTTTATTCGTATTTCCCTTGCTTGGGGTCTCAAGCTTTGACGACGCGGGCGATTTGAATCATTACGCCGTATCACGCGTTGCGTCAATTTCGACCGGGTGCTTTCCCTCCTTTTTGTATTTGGTGTTTGCATTTAGCGACGCGCAAGATTTCGCTCGTCCGAAACGGCACAACCTATGCTGGTGAGTTTGATAGCGCTGCTTCTCTCCGTCCTGCTGATATGCTTGACTCGCTCACTTCGCTCAGCATAACTTTGATAGAGACAAACTCGGTAATGAGCAAAAAATGGTCAAGAGCAAGAAGAGACGGTGAGGGCAATGAAGAAACCTGTTAGATGCTGCAGGCACCTCCCTTGTCATGCATGCCATTAAAGGCGGTGTTCCGTTAAACGATGATGATCATGGATTTTGGAGAACACCTTGGTTCGTTGTATCTCGCTTATGAAGTATCCTTTAGCTACAGTATATATAGAGTCTGGTTCGTACACTGTACATGGCGCCTACAAAAATCCCCTCCCTCCTAAGATTCTATTAACACCCGTTAGCTAGAAGAGGACAATGGATCGGAGCGTTCGGGAGACCGTCACAGTGGCGAATGTTGATTGTGAGAGGAATTATACACGAGTGAGGTGGAGAGAGAGCGTGCGCGTGCCGCAAGTCTTACATCCATCATGGCTGATGCGAAGCAGGGCGACGAAAACCGAAGAAAATTCCACAGCAGTTCACTCCGCACATAATGTCCTCCTGTCCGCTTGTTGAAACTTGTGCTTGAGTTTTGATTGGCTGTACTTGGGATGCATGTGCCCCTGCTGCGGGCTGGCCTGGTTGCACTGAATTGTCGGCCTCATCGCCATCTGTGCGTTGCATGGCTGCAGCCGCTTCCGCGTCAGTTTCAGGGGTAATGCCATATCTCTGCAACATATTTTTTCATCAAATAAAATTGGAAAATAGGAGCAGTGACGAGTCACTCACATCTTCATCGCGAGCAGGAGCCACTTCGACGGTGCGCCTTGATTTTCCTAGAGCACGTAACCTGAAATTCCAGCGTCGGGATTCGCGAGGTGATAGTCGAGGCGTATCTGTAGGCCGAGCACTGAATCGAAGGTAACCAAACAAACCGCGCCAATGAAGGAGGGATGAATTCGCAGGTGGAGCTGTGGGACGATCTGAATGATCAGCGAAGAAATCGTTGCCCTATAGCAAAGGTTAGATTAACAGGAGTTAAAGAAAAATTTACTAACATATTTTGCCAAGCCTCCGGAATTGGGCTGTTTGAACAATGAGAATGTAGCGAGACATAGGAGCAAAAATGATGTTGCTCACGATTGGTTGGCGCACAACTCTGGGTTGGGCTGGACGTTTCTAATAAAAAGTGAGATGTAGCGTTAATTCGAAAGAAGAAGCTGAGATGGCTTGCCTTGAGTTTTTCATTGCCATCATCTACACCCTAAACGACCAAGACAATTAGAAAAGGATATGGTAACAACAAAGCACAAGTACACCAACTTGGTACCGCTCGAGCGCCGCCTCCAAGTTCCATACATATATTTTTGTATCTAATCCAGCACTGGCAATGAAAGTTCCATCAGCGGATGTGGCAACAGTCCAGACTTCGTCGTCATGCAAGAGTGGATCTCCGACTGCCTGATTGGTTTTGAGGTCCCAGATGCGAACTGAGTAGTCATCTGATGCGCTGACGATATAGCGTTCATTGGGAGTAAGACAGAGGGATCTGACAACGTTAGTATGACCCCGAAGAACAAGGAGCTCCCTCCCATCAATCACCCGCCATTTTCGGATGGTGTCATCGGCTGACCCGGAGAAGATGTGTGCGCTGTCCTTGGACCAACACAATGACGTCACTGTGTTGTCATGTCCCTTGATCTCTTTAAGCAGCTTGCTGTCCCTTGACCATACGCAAATCGCACCCCTCCCGCTGCTGATGAATTTGTCGCCTTGTGGAGAGTATTTGACAGCATATACCCATCCGTGACTGGTCTTTATTGGTGGTGCTATTTGTCGACCGGTATCCGGGTTCCAGCGACGTATGGTGCCGTCTTCAGATCCACTTGCTATCTCCTGGGCATCAGGAGACCAATCGAGGCACATCACCCCATCATCGTGCCCCTCCCACGGCTCGCCAATCATGCTGCCCTCCTTTGTATTCCACAGCCGCAGTCTCCTGTCAACATTCCCACAAACGACCATTGTTTCATCCGAGGATACTGCCATTGAGGCTATCCCTTCCCCGTCACCATACCAAGGATTTCCTACTCGCTCTCCATCTCTTTTCCACTGACGAATCGAACCGTCTTCCGAAGCACTCATTACATTGCAACTGGCTTTCAAACACGCAAGATTCCATATGCATCGAGAGTGACCCTCCATAACGCACTCCGGCGTCAAGCTCCCGGCTGGACGTTCTGGCTTTGGCTTCTTCCATGATGTGGTCCGAGTATTGTGATTGACGAAGTAGGACCGGCCGAGTGGTGAGATATGCCATTCGCATCCGGGAACAACGAGATGTCCAGGATAGTAATCTATGTTATACCATTAATTTGTCGCTCCTAATAGCGCTTTCTTTGCTCACCTAGTCGCACTCCTGGTAAAGGCCAGCTGGAAGATACCATATCGAGTGTGTCATCTTGATAATACTGTGTGCTCCCATCCGATCCCTCAAACTGTTGCCAATGAGGAGGAAGCGCTTCATTCCCGCCTGCTTCAATTTGTTAAGCTGGTGGGAATCACAAGGTGGTTGCTTACCTTCCCAAAGTGCCTCCTGGCGGTGCTGTGCACCATATGGTGGTGGATTCTTCTCGCTCGTCCGATGTGCGACACGTGTCGGTAAGTGCGATAGCGCTTCACCCCGTCTCGTTGAGGTGCTTGACTCGGCCTTTTCGTTTAGCATGACCTCGATAGAGAAAGGACGCTGTGCTTGCAGACGGAGGTGGAGGCTAAGCTCAATAGTGAGGAAAATCAATGGTCAAGGATGAGAAGAGGTGATGGGGGTGATTTTGCATGCTGTATTTCTGAGCGCTTGTCTTACATTGCATGCGTTGCTGTGTGGGCTCGGTTCGTTCCGTCTCTTCCTTCTTCAGCGCTTCAGTAGCCACGATATCATATGTGGGCGCTTCGGGGTATGTGCGTTTGTTGCATGTACGTTCTCCCATTAGTGTCACTCTTTTTCATTGTCAGGTTGCATTATATTGATGCATCGACAAGGAAGTTGCAAGGCGAGAATGGCACAGTGGCATAGCTTCTGCGTTGAAGTGTATTGATCGAGTCGCGAGGCGTCCTTAGCTTCCGTGACAAGAGAACGTGCCCAGGAAGACTGGGTGATTGATGTTGGAAGCCCAGGATAAAAGATTGTATCATAGTTCCGCGAGTTAACGATTCAACCATTGTCCTCGATCTTGATTAATGGAAGATGATCATTCCTTCTAGTATGTTATGAGTTCAGCTATCCTATGCAAAATATAAAGCGCGGATCAGCTACTGGTAAATTGCGATATCTACCTGGCCTGTGCTTTGAAAAATGACTCTTGTACATACCAGACGCGGTTAAATTTATAACAATTTGTCGCGTCTCGAATTTATGATTTCAACTTCTGCGCGATGCTTAGATAAGCAAAACTACCTTTCCCCCCAAGTCAATTGACTCTGAACACGACTTTTAAATTTTGAATCGACTACTGTAGCACTTTTAGACTAACTTTTTTTCGATAACCTCAGCCTATATATTATGCCACTGCTCGCCCATCTTAATCCCTCAGAAGACGTGTTATGCCGGCCCTGATTTATTGCGTTGCTGAAGTTCATACTCATGTTGCTTGTAGACGTAGACATTGTCCTCACGACTGTGGCTACCATTGCCACATCCTTCCGCTTGTGTATTCGTCCGCGGCAGAAACGTCTGTGGATCGACGATGCGTGGGGGGCCCTTGGTATGATATGCAACTCCGCATTGTTGGTCGCCGATTGCTTGTATATGCAGGACTATAGTGAGCGTCTCCATAGTGTGTATGTTGCATATATCGTACTGAAGAAACGCAGAAAGATACCCTCAAGGCATCAGGATAGCGTTATACTACATGTGTGTTCCCTTTTTTCTTATACTTGGGATACGTTATAAATACCACATCAACTCTTTTATTCAGTTATATGGTAAGATAATGATGCCCTAGCAGTGGCATGACAAAGTGGCTGAACTGACCTGCATACATCGGTCTTCTGATGTATTTCAGCTGATGTTCTAGGGCACTCCCTTCTCATCTTCGCTTCATTTTGTCTCATTTACAGAGTCAGATTGTCAAAGGGCAAAAAATTCGGGCCCTATCTGTCTTCTCTGCATCAGCGATCACCACGATTGTCAATCTTGCCCATGCATATTACATTCTCACTGGGGGAGGGCTGAAGGAGGTTATGTCTTGCCCCTGTCGAGGTGCGGTGTCAGTGTTCATACCTTGAGCGCTGCTGATCGTACTTTAGGCTTCTTTATCTTTGATCGTCGCGTTCATCTTCCATTTCAGTGCAGAAGATGAATCGACATCCACTCCGTCACCCATCGTAACTTTTGGATCACAGCCTAGGAAGCGCGTTCGTGACCCAGGGGTACTTTTAACATCTGTGAAATTCATGGTGAGGCTTGCTACAACTTTCACAGGTGTTGAAAGTACCCCGATTGTACTGGAGGATTTCCCCGAGTCTCGTCCCCGTTCTCTGAAGGCAAGCGACGACGACGAAATTACCTTTGAACAACAGGGAGGGAAAGCAGACAGGTGAATGGTGTTACAGCACAACGTCGTTAACGTTGTCATTAATACCAAAGCAATGGCAAGATCTTAACACTCGTCGTCAGAACCTGTCCGGCGTTCGTGAAGTTTAGCTTCTTGATTGATTGGATGACAATCAAATCTCTTCCTCCCGCCCAACTGTGAAGCGTGCGTATCGACACGGGGAGCCTCTGCTCGACGCGTCACCTTCAACCAGGCCTATTAGACCCTAGTTCTGTCCGGACGAGCCGATTTGACCCAATTCGTTCGCAATCCCCGAGCGAGAAAAATCCAGTGAGTCAACTGTCTGTCAAGGACGCGTCGCACTCGCCTCTCACCCTGGTTCAAGCTCCTCTATGGACTCCCGCCCTATACATGTCTTGCGTTTGACGACTGTTAGGGGTTAGCTTTGAACCATCATCTAGCTTCAGGGTGGGCAGTGGGAATCACTCGGGCACGCAGCAAAGAAATGGAACCAATTGACAACAGATATGACCAAACTTCCTAAGGAGTCGTCCTGAATCTATAGCCACGGTCTCCGATCGCCAACAGTTTCATAAGTCACGAAACCGGTACTGAAAAATCGAGAAGACTCATGTCCAAGGCTGGTAGATGCAACTTCGGCTTTTCAGCATCGAGAGTCTCTAATGACCTAACACTGTCCATTACAAGGCCGCCTGCCGCACCTGGGTATACATTATTTTGCGAGGTACTAGCAGCTGGCATGAAGCGTGTTGATGGTGTCGCAAATTTCTCGGGTTTATTGGCCTACCTCCAGTATATAACGGTACGTCGGTTTATTCGTATTTCCCTTGCTTGGGGTCTCAAGCTTTGACGACGCGGGCGATTTGAATCATTACGCCGTATTACACGTTGCGTCGATTTCGATCGGATGCTTTCCCTTCTTTTGTATTTTGTGTTTGCTTTTAGTTTTCGCTCGTCCGAAACGCACAACATGTGCTGGTGAGTTTGATAGCGCTGCTTCTCTCCGTTGTGCTGATGTGCGTGACTCCCTTACTTCGCTGAGCATAATTATTAACTCTGATAGAGACAAACTCGGGTAATGAGCAAAAAAATGGTTCAGAGCAAGAAGAGACGGTGAGGGAAATGAGGAGACCTATTAGACGCTGCACGCACCTCCCTTGTACTGCATGCCATAGAGGCGGTGTTCCTGTTGAAACGGGCGATGATCTTGGATTTTGGAGAGCGCTTTGGTTCGTTATGTGTCGCTTATGAAGTATGCTTTAGCCATCGTATATATAGAGTCTGGTTCATACACTGTACATGGTGTCTACAAAAATTCCCTCCCTCCTAAGAATCTATTAGCTAGAAGAGGACAATGGATCCGAATGTGCGGGAGACAGTGACGGGGGCGAATGTTGATTGTGAGGGAGTCAGACGAGTGAGGAGGAAAAAGAACGTGCGCGTGCCGCACGTCTTACATCCTTTATGACTGATGCGAAGCAGGGCGTCGACGGCCAAAGAAAAATCCGCAGCAGCTCACTTCGTACACAACGTCTTCCGGTCCGCCTGTTGATACTTGTGCTTGTTGGATTGGTTGTACTTGGGATGCTTGTACCGCTGTTGCGGGCTGGCCTGGTTGCGCTGAATTGTCAACCTCATCGCCATTTGTGCGTTGCATAGCAGCTGCCGCTTCTGCATCAGTTTCAGGGGTAATGCCATATCTCTACAACATACTTTTAATGGAATGAAATAGGAGCAGTGACGAGTCACTCACATCTTCATCGCGAGCAGGGGCTACATCAACGATGTGCCTTGATTTTCCTACAGGACGTAGCCTGAAATTCCAGTGTCTGGATTCGCGAGGTGATGGTCGTGGTGCATCTGTGGGGCGAGCACTGGGCCAAAGGGACCCAAACAAACTGCGCCAATGAAGGAGGGATGGAGTCGCAGCTGGAGATGTGGGACGATCTGAATGATCCGCGAAGAAATCTTTGCCCTATAGCAAAGGTCAGATAATTAGCAAGAGTTGAAGAACAAGGAATTCTACTGACATATTTTGCCGAGCCTCCGGTGTTGGGCTGTTGGAAGTGCGGATGGACGTTAACAATCTAGCGAGATATGTGGGTAGGAATGAAGTTCCTCACGATTGGTTGGCGCACAACTCTGGGTTGGGCTGGACGTCCCTAATAAGAAGTGAGATGTAGCGTTAATTCGAAAGAGAAGCTGAGATGACTTGCCTTGAGTTTTGCATTACCATCATCTACACCCTAAACGACCAAAACTATTAGAAAAGGATATGGTAACAACAAAGCACAAGTACACCAACTTGGTACCGCTCGAGCGCCGCCTCCAGGTTCCATACATATATTTTTGTATCTAATCCAGCACTGGCAATGAATTTTCCATCAGCGGATGTGGCAACAGTCCAGACTTGGTCGTCATGCAAGAATGGATCTCCGACTGCCTGATTGGTTTTGAGGTCCCAGATGCGAACTGAGCAGTCATATGATGCGCTGACAATATAGCGTTCATTGGTAGTAAGACAGAGGGATCCGACAGTGTTGGTATGACCCCGAAGAACAACGAGCTCCTTCCCATCAATCGCCCGCCATTTT
>KN835243.1:0-31931 GCA_000827255.1 Suillus luteus UH-Slu-Lm8-n1
TAATCAAATGTCAAGAAGTTTGCCACCTCATGATTATGACATTCCTTTCTACCAGTCGTCGGCAAGTACATTGCTCTGTTTGAGTTGATTCTGATACTCACACCTTCAACCTGTGGCTAGGACTACATTATGAAAAGCAACATTTTGCCTGTCCTCCAGCCATTGGTGGGTTGATTTTCCTCCGCATTGATCACCAGACTGTAAGAGTGTGCAACAGGCCGCGAAGGGATCATTGTTCACTCCTGCGACCAGACTCATTCAGACTGGCATTGGTTAGTTTCTCGCCGCACGACCAGATGTAGTTCTAATAATAGGAAGCAGCTACTATTATCGTCCTCGAGTACACTGCCTTTCTCCCGAACACTTCAAAGAAACTGGAGCGCGTTGAGTCCGCTGTGGACTACTACCTGAAATCTCCAACTGCTGTCGCAGTGGAGACAGGAGCGACAGAGATTTCTCGTCAAGGCTACAAGAAAGAGGAACTGGAGAAGAAGATTTTCGAGTTCATCCTTGAAAATCGCATGTGTACGTCCTTTGCCTCATTTTGAACGCAGAACTCGATGTTTAACAACAGCCTACAGCAAAAGAATTGACAGCAAAGAAGTAGATGATGCTTCAGCCCAGTTTCCTGTTTTTCAATACGTTTTTCCGAGCACGCCAGGTTCCACTCTTGAGCGGTGCAGACTGATATCTCCTTGTTTTCGATGCTCTTCCCATACTACGTGCTATACTCGGTACTCCAGCTTCGACTGCTGAGCGCTGCAGACTGTATCGGGTTTCAACACCCATTTTCGCATCTCATATCTCGTTCTGTTTTGTGCTATGTAAACTTAGGCTTGCGCTCATGGAATGATCGCTTTTCCTTCTTACTTTCAGTCATGAGAATTTGAGAACTGGCTCGGCATCCTCGCCCTCGTCAATTCCCTTCCTCCTTTATCGACATTAGACCAACGCATCAGCAGCAATTCCAGCACATATAACAGCGTTCTCCAAGGGAAAGAGTCTTTCGCCCAAGCCATCTCCCTTGGACTTTGCAAAGGTCGCTGCAGACTGCTGGTCGTGTACAGGGCGGTAATCGGGAGAAGAGATGTAGTGTTAGTGAGCTTTCTTGGGTGTGGTTGAGGATACTACCAGTGATCGCTCGGCGTCCTCGCCCTCGTCAGTTCCCTTCCTCCTTTATCGACACAAGTTAGACAAACGCCTCAACAGCAATTCTCAGTACATATAACAGCGTTCTCCAAGCCAGGTAAACCACGATGATCACTCCTCCATGTTCTCATCGATCTTTTTTTTTTTGGGCGGCTTTTTACCAAACAGACAGCGGGAACTGCGCAACCCTGGCCAAGTCACAATGAAAAGAGCTTTCGCCTAAGCTCTGTCCTGTGACTTTGCCAAGGTCGCTGCGGACTGCTGGTCGTGTACAAGGCGGTAATCATGTAGTATTGAAGAATATATCACCTAGAGGTCGGATCTTGGGTGTTGTGCAGAATACTTCGTACCATGATGACATGGGGCGTGGTAAACGTTGGGTGAGAGTTGATACTCGTAGCATTATCCTGCAGGCGGTCGTCGATAAGCAGGGAACGCCCCAAAGAGGAATACCCTTGGAGTCTACATCACAGAACCCACCTCCCGATGGCATGTCTCAGCCCTTCGCGCATGAAATACGGACCGTAAAGATATAGCTGCGGTCACCGCCTCTAATCACGCAGTCGAGGTCAAACGCCACGTTTGGAAGAGAAAACTGTTTTCAAAGGGAATGAGCACATCAACTGTCAACATGATGAGATTGATGGCTTACCTCCAAGAAGACATCAAAGCACCAAAACTCGCCATGATGCGTGATAATCGGAAAACCAAGGAATTGATGCGTAGACCTGCTTTGACAGGCGTTGTAGCAAGATATGCCAACGTACGGCTATTTCTGGGTCGTCGGAGGTGAGATTCTTGACGGGGATGACTTGATCTGGTTTCAAAATTGCAGGAGTGGTCCGAGGGAGACGTAATAGGTGCTTTCTTAGGACTGAATGCTGATTTCATTAGCTATAGTTCTTTATCGATGGTGAAGTTTTCATTGATAACAGCACTCCACCGTCACAACCGATCTTTTTTGAGCAGATGTTCCATGGAAGAAAGGGACCGTATGGCGGTGTCAAATATCACATCACATCCTCGTTATTGCCTGGGATACCTCTGGATTCTTGACGGGGATGACTCGATCAGTTGAATGCTCCGAGGGAGATGTAATGGTACTTCCCTTTGACTGAACTTATTTCCGCAGTTCTTTATCGATGTTGCCATTGATAACTACACTCAACCGTCACAACTGATCTTTTCAGCAGACGTTCCATTTCCATGGAGGAAGGGACCGTATGCCGGTGTCAGATCATCACATCACATCCTCGTTATTTTCCGGGATACCTCTGCGCATGCGCATGGATAATTCCACTCTGAGAATGGGGTGCTTCGTTACGAGGCCTAGGGTCTGCTCGAGGGGATTTGATTTCGAATTATGGATACTCGTAAAGGGTCCGACTCAGAAGTCGGGCAGCTCGACCACGATATCTGAGGTGACGCGTCCATCGTTGCTGCTGCACGCCTTGCACGAAGGCAACTGGGGCAGAGCGAGAAAGTAGAAGTAACGCTGGCTGTGTCGTTCAGGGAGAAAAGGCGGGTTGTCGAGATGGCGTCAAGGCTGTGAAGAACTTGCGTTGATTGGGTTTGAGTACATAACACAGTTCTTGCCGTGAACTTTGTACATGTATTCAGTAGAATCTAGACTTTTGTTACATAATGACAAGCAGCACGTCAATAATACCGGGACCGCATAAAAACATTCAAGTTGCGCTGTCACGTCGGTGATATGGCCGATGCGGTCTAGGCCTCGGTATGTATCGATGAACTATCATGCCGGTCAAAGCCCAAATTCATGAGCGCTCTCGCACTTCAAAGCGCTCATCGTCATGAAAAGCAATCAATCAGAAAAGATTGATAAAGTCATAATTTGACTGACTCAGGCAATGCTTGCAGAACTCGACTCCCACTAAGGTGAATTTTCCCAATGCAATCTTGCTCGAAAACACGAGAATTTGAAGGGCCCCAGCGATTCCACGGTATCGGCGTTGCTACTGCCGTTTCGTCAAGATCGGAGAAAATACTCATGGAAATGATGAAGACGAAAGGATCACATTCTGGCGAAATGGAATATGGTATACATAGGAGCTGGTGTTCGGGGTGTGAGGTGTACATTTGTTGGGCGTGCATCTGCGGTTCCGTCTTGAGAATGTCCGGTGTGAACAGTGGTGTGGTGGGTAGCAGAAAAAAGGCCAGCAATTGTGGTGCCCGGGACATATCCTCAATTGAATAGAGCTTCGAAGATTCGCTGGCAACGAGCAATCTATTGTTTCCGAGGAAACAAAAGTCGATTAGGTCGGCTTCGCCATTGAAGAAACACTAAAAGTACTTGACAATCAATTGTCGAATCTCCTAATTATTGTTGACCGTAGCTCACATTGGATGTCGTTGAACGTTGCCAATCCCAAATCTGCAGATACCACTGATCAAAACATGGAACTATCCGCCGCAAAGCAATATGCCTCCCCAAACCCTTAAGGTTTGCACTCTCGTTTGCCCTGTATCTCAGCGGATCCGACAGAAGCAATCTCGATCCAGCAGCTTGCGGGTGAACTCCGCCATCCAGGGCTCTAAGGTCAATGTGGGGTGTTCCTTGAACAAGATACGCAACAACAATCAGGTTTTGTGCCAGGTCCATGAATACATCGAGACTGAAGTCCGAGTGGGAAACCGAAATTACTGAATTCAGCTGGTGCCGCCGCTCGACCGTTTGTTGTGGGGACTTCGGTAGAATTGGAATGATCGCGGCCATGTCTGAGTTTCACAAGCAGAGATGCTCACGGGTGATTAAATACAGCTGATTATAATTTGATAAAGAGAAGGTTTGGAAGAAGTGGGGGTTGAACTTGAACCATGCATGGGCTTTGCCCCGTAAGAGTTGTAGGCGCTCCGAAATAGGTGTGTGATTATCCGTGTTGAGGACAGGGAGCAATCGTTGGCCACTGAGTTCAACAATTTATTGAAGCTCTGATGATGGTGGTGGGCAATCCCCACCAACAAAGCGGGACGCTTATATAAGCTAAAAACCCCTGAATGGTCTCATTTTGTGAAACCGACCCAATATCTGATGTTACAGCAAGTGTTTATGCATTTTATTGTGGTCAGAATTATTGTATGTTATAGCTAAAGTATGTGATGTGTAGTATGCGATTATTTTATAAAGTAGATGTAGGTATTTGCAAGTAAAGTAGTGTAATATACTTGAGTCACATTATTTGTGTCATCGAGATCGTCATCGTAGGCAACCGAATCGCCTCGTAAACATGTAAATGACGAGCTGAAAGCTTCTTGTGGGGAAGCGGGGCATTTCGAGGTGCATCGTTCTCTTTGTTGCACCGTTTTTCGCGGGTGTGTCAAAGTTGATCTCTCTTTGCTCTACAGCATCGTTTTTTGCGAGATTTGGGTGTTCTCGGTGCTTCTGAGGCATGGCAAATTATTATGGAGTCGATAATATCATTTATTTGACAAGGAAATGAATGTAGGCTCCACAGGTTAGGCTGAGGAGCGTTACGACGGTATCATGCGCTGGAGCTATAGCTCGCGTAACCACCCGTTTTTGGAAATTCACGCTTGTTACATCGCATAGGGGGTGTCTTCCTCTGAAGAGTTTGTGCACCTAACCTGCGGCTCTTCCGATTCGTGCACAGTGAACTTTTTGATTATTTTTTCTTCCTCTACACTGTTATCAGAACCGATTTTCTAATATCGCCCTTTGAGGTGATAAATCGAGCTTCATTGGTGCTGTATCTTGTGATAAAATGCGAAATTGCACATTCGGTTCTGATAACATTATAACAAGCATCATTTCAATCATATTCACCCGCGAGTACAAGGTAACAGGGTTTCTAGTTCATTGCACAACTCGAGGTTTCAGTATCCTTTGCCACTGCTGAGGTGGGAAGATTATATAAGCGTCCCGCTGTGTTGGCGGGCATTGCCCACCACCACTGATGAGGACGTGTACATCTGGCGAACACACTGTGAGAATCTTTTGATCATCCAATCGATGTGGTTGTATACGCCAAGGCTGGTCACGAGCCTATCATATGCAACTAACCAACGTCAATCGGAGGGCGAATTTTTAAATGAGGCTAGGGTTCCGCAGTGCTCTCCTCCGACCGCATTTTTATTATGTAATTACTTGATGTGGGTGGCAACACTAGAAGTGACATATGATATCTTGAACTAACCAGTAATACAGTAGTAACAACAACACCTTAACATTGCCCAAAATTCAATCAACCCAATCCTTTGCGGGAACATGATATTCATTCGTCTGCTGTCTACATGCAACAATCAGAAAGAGTTCAGCGCTCTGAAAAACAAAGCACACACCTGAGAATATGACGGACTAGCGTCTCAATTTCATTATATTTGCATAAAGGAGTTCTCTTTGCATCTTGAAATTGAGAAGAGAGACTGGAAGCGAGTCCTCGTTGCGACCTGCGGCGCGAATAACTTCCTTATCTTGCTCTGTCATCGCAGTCCGTAGAAACAGTTGATTCTGCTCATCGGCCCGAATATGCAAGTTGATATACCTGTGGAAGGCGATTGTGAGAGGCTGCACCTATTGAAGGCTACATCAGGTCAAAGCACCCACTCTATGCATGTCGCAGAGTCCATGGGCTTCTCGAAATGATTGCCCGTGAGAGCAGAGGAGCATAGGAAGGGCTCGCGTTTCCTCGCGGCGTCAACGACAGAACTGGAAATATGAAAGGCAGCAGTGGTAGAATTCTCTGTATAATTGAGGAACTCGATAAGACCAACAGGGTCTTTGCCATAACCTGCTGCGGTAGACTGTGCTCGAGCATCGCGCCATAAGCGCAGACGCGTTGGTGTGAGGGGAGGATGCGTGTTCGGATCCCATGCAGAGACGGTATTGACTTGCACCATTCCATTAAGCTTCTCCGGAATGGGTCTGTTATTGAGATATAGCCCCGCAAAATCGAGAATGTCAGTTGGCTCGATGGCCATGTCAACACGTGCCATGAAAGGCACATCGAACCCAAGCTTAGGATTGTCGAGCAAGCCACAGTCGTAGATGATGGCGACTTTGAGGAACATCATGAGTGTTATGTTTGCGCAGAATGTTCGTACGAATTTGAGGGCCCCCGAGGAGCGTTCAACGTCGTGACATGCCAATTTGTGAGCAGGCCTATCATAGGTGCGAATCAGGGTCTGGAGTCAGGTATTTGTGTGCTAATCAAAAACAGAACGCTCACCAATGTTTCTTTTGGCACTACCACGAGAAGATAACGTCAGCCCCTCTGTTTCGTCCAAGTCGCAGATCTTACCTCTTTTGAGCAATACCAGACGCCCTTGCACTAAAAAAAACACGCGATGAGCGCCTGTGGCAAGTTTAGATATATCAGCCGCCAGTACCTTTGAACATTTCAAAAGTTTATCCAATATTTTTTGACACTGCGTGCATTGTACGCCGAAAGTCTTTAGGTTCTTTTTGATCAAATCACTAGGAGTTGCTGCAGCGCGGAAACGATTGTCTCGCTCCGGATGAGTGACATGGACATGGACGGTCTCTTGATCCTGGGGTTGGTTCGCGTCGGTCATGTTCTTGTCAAGGTATGTGAAGAGACTCCTATGCCAGGTCACCGCCTAGCAACTTGAATGAGACAAGTTAGGGGAATTCGGAATATCCCGCAAACGCTCATTAGTCAGAAGCAGATTGGGGTAAAGATGATCTTCTAGGCCGCCTAGCTCGCCTTGAACATTCGTGCAAGCAGCAAAATCCCTTTCCATTCTGATGTATGATCCAGTACAGGGTCAGTGAATTCCAGCGCAAATATCGAGGAATGATGACGAGTAATGCTTCTTTTGTGAGCAAAACTTTGAATCATCGGGGGAGCAAGAAACTCGGCGAGGCAACTCACTGCAACAACCACTCATCGATCTTCCCTGAAATATTCGTCAATCTTCTCCCAAATGATCCGCTGCATTGTATGCCAGTCCAACTTCCGTTTCGCCTTACAATCCTCGCACCAAGCATTTGTCCACTCGATGTTTATCAACGCCGCAATTCCGCGCAGTGGGTCGTACCGATACCGAGTGAAAATACCCGAGTCGTGCACCAGCCGAGCCCACGCCTCGCGTCTTGAGGTGACCAAGAGGCATGTGCTAGCCACACTAGCAGAGGTGATAGAGCCGAGTACAGGCTTCTTATCAACTTGTTCAAAAGGAGTCGAGGCCCCTTCACCATCGTTAGATGGCGCACCATGGAGATTTGGGCAAACGAAGGCAGGATCCTCACGCGCAGCTACCTGCACCCACATGTCACTCAGACATTCTCGTATCTGTATAAGACGCAACATATCCGCACAGCCAAATTTCTCTGATTCCTCAAGCTTGTCCAGACCGAACCCAGGCAACCTTGCCATTTCGTAGAATGCAGGCTTCAACAACACGTCAATGCTACACATCCGTGCGAGGGCAGCTACCTTTGGAGCATAAAGAGGCGATTCTGGGTTAGCAGCCGGCTCTTCAAGGTTAGAGCGCCAGAGCGCTTCCAACTCCTTCACGAGCCATACGCGGTCGGAGTCAAAATAAAGGGTTGTCGCTGCGCGAATGAGGGACATCAAGGTGAGAGGCTCGATCGTGTGGCGATAATCCCTGACAGATTTGTTAGCATGAACAAATACGAGATCCAGATTTCCGTAAACACTTACCCAGGGTTCTCATAGAACATCAGCAGCGTCTCTAAATCTGTTGCTTTGAGCATGCCACGAAAATCGAGGGTAATGTGTTCAAATTGGCCATCATCCCCGCCCCCGCTGGGGAGTAAGGCTGCAATGCGTTTTGAATGCTGGGCGAGCCATGATCGATGCACCCTGAAGCATATGTCGTCAAGCTGAATAACAATATTTCCGTCTGGTAGCCAAAACCGCTCATGCTTGCGAAGTTGTTCAACAGGGTTCTCTGCCTGTGCAGGTTTAGCCATCTGGATTGGGCGTCAAGATGTGTAAATAAACTCGCTCTTCCAAAAAGTGGGCGACGAACAAAACGCACGTGACCGAATAATGACTAACTTTGGATTTAGTCGATCCATGCCACACTTCGATCAATGAACTACTAGTGTTTAAGTGCTAGTATAGACTACGTGCCTCTAACCACCAAGTGCTTCCTCAGTCTCCACCGCTTGACTAGCAATGATTTTTGGCGAGGTGGTACACCATGTGACCCAGCCTGCAGGCTGGCCTGAACTAGTGCGCGGCATTGCGGCTTCCTTGCCGTGACGGTCGTCGTTCCACTGTCCCGACAGGCCAAGTAACGAGAATCTTATCAGCGCGTTGTCCTTCATGATCTCAGAGCCATTCGCTTCCCATGAAATGCCTGCACCAGAATTTTACACTGCCAGGGATTTTCAGATTTTGATTCACTCAACAGCCTCAGTGTTAAGCGCACTTGTTGAGCTTCCTCACCACAGTAAACTTCATGCACTGGCGAATACTTTGTCCCATGATGTTTTTTAATTCTGTAAGTGACATGCTCATTATGCTTCGACTAAGATCGGAATGACCCTACAGCGAAAATGCACCGTTTGTCATGCTACGGGCTCAGAACATGTTTTGTCAGCCGTCGAGTCTCATTGACGGACATACGACTCTTCTTGTTGCACATGCCATCTTTGCCGCGCCTAAAACTCATTCAGACAGAGCCAGGACCAACACGCGAAACGAGGAAAACTAGGATGAATCGATATGTTATGTTCTGCAGACTCTGATCCGTACGATGGCTCAGTTGACTCCCTCGACCTGCCCTTACACATCCTTCCTGGTCGAGGCAGACGTCTTTCCGCCGTGGTGCCGGTTTTACGGGTTGCCGATTCTCACAATATCATTCCCCTACTGTGCAGCGCTCTTTACCAGAGACACATGTGGGGGATTCGTCAGCCTGTGGTCAGCCTTTGCTGCTCCAGCACGGTTACGATTGCCACAACCATCTTCGAGTGGCTCAAGTTCGATCAGTCAGAGGAAGGCCGCATGGTAAGTCCGACATCATTACATTTTTCTTTTTCCGTATTGACCCTTCCTGAAGCCTACAGCGCACCTCGCTTTAGCAGCAGATGTCCGCTCAGATTCCTTGATGGTGGTGTTCGATTTCACTGACACTATTTCTGCCATCAGCCTCGCGCAATTCGTCTTGGGGTTGCGGACTCATTTTGAAGATATCAAGGGCGCCATATCGATATAAACTGTCGATTCTCTGACTCCGTTTCACTGGAGGTCCGATGTACCCGACTTTGAGTCTCAGTGTTGGGGACAATCAGACGAACGAGTGGCATCCTGGGCCCACCAGGTACACGTGCAGATGAGTTCTAGGTACGAGTTCTTATCTCTAATGCAGGTCAGAATATTAACTATCGTTTAGCGAGGCATCTTCATCTACTCATCGTGCTCAGTCTCCGGTCTTGGACAATGTATGAGTGTCTTCTGATACAACGAGTCCCCAATTACTTCCTACCATCGTCGAGGAGGAACAAGTTCATGGCGCGAATATTCGGTCAACATTTCGACCTATACCACATGTATCAACACACAACTAACCAAAAATTTTAGGCTGCAAGATTCCCGCGCGACGAACGCGAAAGGATCGTAAGTTAGCTTTAGTAGCTCTATTCGTGATCTTATTTTACCTGCAGAGGAAGTGGGTCAAAATCTGAGGCTAGGAATGCGGCCCCATCGCGTGCATCCAGCTCATATTCGACCTCGCAGTAAGGAGCACTTCTTGGCCGACTAGTATTCAATGACTGTTTCTCGTCTCCAGATTTGCTGCTCGGTCTGATAGCGGACTTAGTGACGAGGCATCAATACTATCCAATTGGTTATTTGAACGCCATGCGTGTACTATTGGTCGTATTTCGGTCGATTCTGAGGAACAAGCGAATGAGACTGGAATTAACGCAATGGTCAAAATATATGATCAAACGCCTGCGTTTACCTGGTCGGAGGATATCAGGGATATTGTGAGTCAGCGGGATTGCTTTTACTCCTGATTCTCATCACGCCGCACGCAGCTCTTGAATGACAACGTAGATGACTCTGTATTGGACATCACAACACAACTATGCGGTACAAAACTACGCGATACGAATAGCGAAATCGATGCTCCCTCACTGGAGAATATCGATATCAAGGTTATTTCACGCCAGCTTTTTGCAATTCCAGGCTGCCTAACTCGCCCTGAACGTTCGTGCAAAATCCCTTTTCATTCTAATGTATGATCCAGTACAGAGTCAGTAAACGGGTGAGCAAGAAACTCGGCGAGGCAACTCACTGCAACATCAATCTTCCCTCAAATATTCGTCAATCTTCTCCCAGATGATCCGCTGCATTGTATGCCAATCTAACTTCCGTTTCTCCTTACAATCTTTGCACCAGTCATTTGTCCACTCCATGTTTATCAACGCCGCAAGTCCGCGCAGTGGGTCGTATCGATATTGAGTGAAAATACCCGAGTCGTGCACCAGTCGAGCCCACGCCTCACGTCTTGAGGTGACCAAGAGGCATGTGTTAGCAACACTAGCAGAGGTGATAGAGCCGAGTACAGGCTCCTCATCAACTTGTTCAGAAGGAGTTGAGGTCCCTTCACCATTGCTAGATGGCGCACCATGGAGATTTGGACAGACGAAGGCAGGATCCTCACGCACAGCTGCCTGCACCCACATGTCACTTAGATATTCTCTTATCCGTACAAGGCGCAACACATCCGCACAGCCAATTTGCTCTGATTCCTCAAGCTTGTCCAGGCCGAGCCCAGGCATCCTTGCCATTTCGTAGAATGCAGTCTTCAATAACCCATCAATGTTGCACATCCGTGCGAGGGCAAATACCTTCGGAGCATCAAGACGAGACTCTAGGCTAGCAGTCACCTCTTCAAGGCTAGAGGGCCAGAGCGCTTCCAATTCCTTCACGAGCCATACACGATCGGAGTCAAAATCAAGGCTTGTTGCTGCGCGAATGAGGGACATCAGGGTGAGAGGCTCGATGGCGCAGCGAAAATTCCTGATGAATTTGTCAGCCGTGGCAAATACAAGATAACCAGATTTCAGTAGACACTTACCCAGGGTTGTCATAAAGCAAAAGCAGTGTCTCGAAATCTTTTGCTTTGAGCTTGCCACGAAAATCAAGGGTAATCTGTTCAAATTGGCCACCATCTTTGCCTTTGCTTGGAAGTGAGGCTGCAATGCGTTTTGAATGCTGGGCGAGCCATGATCGATGCACCCTGAAGTGTATGTCGTCAAGCTCAATGACAACATTTCCGTCTGGTAGCCAAAACCGCTCATGATTGCGAAGTTTTTCGATAGGGTTCTCGGCCTGTGCATTTTTAGCCCTTTTCTTTACTGGATTCCGGGGCTTCAAGACCGATCGGCGTTTGCGCCCCACACTCTTTACTAGACTGTCGCTTAAAGTAACGGATACCAAGTCTAGAAGTTGCGTGAGTGAACACATCCGAGTCATACTGGAACATCGTTCTCTGGTTGGTTTTGTTCAATTCTTACCTACGTCGGAGATTTCATATTCGTCGGAGAACAAATCCATGAGCCAGTCTAGGGTTCGGGATAAAATAACGGATTATTGGCCTGCTTTGTAAAAAGGTCGCTGTTGTCGCCCTGCAGTTCTGGAGAAGATGATGACTTTGATGATTTTGAATGAGCGCTGAGCCGAAAACTGTATTTTGGAACGACCCACGTGATCGTATGTAAATGCAATTTCAAGTTTAACTTGAGTTTAACGCGCATTTGCCATTGACAGACTTACGAGTCGACGTCTATGATCGAAGCTCAAGCAAAGCCCAGCAATCTTCTAACTTCTAAAATGTCTCATTCACGAATTGAGCGAGACTCCCAGCGGACCTGAATCCGTCATCAGCTTCAATGAGAACGTGTACAATGTACATCATCATACAAAACGGACAGTTGAACAATAGAGCCGCTAGCGATGAACCAATACAGACGATCGCAACTCCACCAAGCGTGGACAATGTTGACGCATCCAGCGTTCTAGACGCGATGCTGAGGAACATCCACGGTACTGGTGGCGAACGCTCCGAGCGTTATACTGCCTGTGCTTTTTACGCATGTTCTAATATCCACGAGCAAGTCAAACTCGCGAGAACTTGGTTCATATATCTGCTCTGGCCATGTAAGTTAAAACTTCGAGATGTCTGCCACGGACACTAATGCAATTTTCCGCTGGTAGTTACAGCCGGAACCCGCCAATCATCATACTTGATTTCTAGTCAGGCCACGCCGGCTATTGACGACACCCATGGCAGCCTTATAAGTGCCAATCCGGGACGGAGGAGCAAATTTAGGACTGATGTGCGCCCTATTGGTTAGAAAGCAGCTTTAGCGTCAACTTCCAACAGCTTAATCGACGAGACGGTTATAGATGCATTATTTCAGGTATCTGGGATGGAGCACACAGACCCGCCGGTGCCAATCAGGATTTTGTAACCTTGATAGGAACGCACATCCTGAAACTGGCTGTCGGTGTTTTCACCATGGACGGTAAGTATTTCTCCGCTAGATTATCATCAGTTCTGACCTCAAGTTGGATTATGCAGGCACGTACCGCGGCTGCAACGTGGATTATAATTCAGCATTTCTCCGCAATGTCCGAAGAAACTATACAAAACATGGAGGGGCTTGTAGATGACCTTTCCGATGACATGATGCTTGGGCGCAACATCCACGATAATTTTGACAAGCTAAAATATACCTGGAGCAGACGGAGGTGAGCCTGCAGTCTTGCACCCTCGCAGTGCCTCGCGTTGATCAGCGCCAGCGAGAAAACGAGTATGTAGTCAGGGAGGTTGGGGGCAGGCCGTGGATTCACCCCCGCGAGCTCCTCTGTAAAACCATCACCTTCAGGAATCACGATACTACACGAGACTTGCCATTACCTAACCCGAATTCCATCGCACTACACGCAGGCATCTCCCGAATTTTACATATGAGCGGCGCGTCCGAGATATTCGCACAGATCTTGGACAAATATGATGGGGCAGCAGGAGGTGATGTCGGAAGTCTGAAAAGCAATGGAGCCCCATTGCCCTTTCTTATGCACAACGATCGAGATGTCCGCTCAAAAACCCAGCTAACATTGAGTAGAGCTCAGATGCTCTTCTGGAATGTTCGCCTATAGCTGAACCACCCAAGCGCTATGAAGCAATACATACAGTAACAGTAGCATGGGTAATGCGATGCAAGGGGGTGCTGAAAGAGCACAAGTAACGTGGTGGTCCAAAACGTGAATGACGGATCAATGTCGACTGCGATGTACCAAGAAGTTTGAAACGCTGGGAAGGAAAGGTCATGCAAACGACAGCAGAGAGCCTAACGAAGTGGCAAAGTAGAGATGAATGAAACTGTATGCTAACTTCCTGGACCTGAACCACAGACAGTCCTGGGCTGCCTTTACACGATTGAACACTGCTCCCAAATTCTTCCTATTCTGATGCGTGTCCCGATGGAGAGTTGGTGGACTGCAGCACAACTCTGGCAAGACATATGGCGGGGACTGCTTCTTATGTGAGCGAAATTTTGAATCATGAGGGTGTGCAAGACACTTTGCGAGCAAAGTTACTTACTACATCATTTACCCGTCATCCTCCCCCTTGAAAAATAGCCAACCATCTCCCAGATGACGACTTGCATTCTATGCCAATAAGCCTTCCGTTTCGTCATGCAATCCTTGCCCCAGTCGTCGGTCCACGCGATGTTTGTCAACGCTGTTAGTCCGCACAGGGGGTCATACCGATACCGAGCAAAAATACCCGAGAGGTGCACAAGCCGAAACCACGCGTCGCGTCGCGCTATCGCCGAGAGGTAGTTGCAACCCATATCAACAGAGGCCGTAGAGCAAAGTGCGAGCTTCTCGTCGGCATTTTCAGATAGACTTGAGGGTCCTTCTCCATCGTTGGATGGCGCGTCCCGAACGTTTTGGCTAACAAGGGTCTCATCTGCAGCTAGCCGAGACCATGTGCAACTCAGATACTCTCTCAGCCGGACAAGTCGCAATATGTCCGCACGGCTGATCTGCTCTGATTCTTCCATGTCCAGACCAAATCCAGGTGTTCTTGCCATATCGTAGAACGCAGGTTTCAGTAACGCGTCGATGTCGCACGTCCGTACAAGGGCAGCCACCTCTGGAGCATCGATGCGCGGTTCCGGGTTGACAAACAGCTCTCCAAATTTAGATGGCCAATGCGCTTCCAACTCCCTCACGAGCCATGCACGATCGGAGTCAAAGCCAAGCATCGTCGTTGCGCGAATAAGGGACATCAGCGTGGGGGTCTCGATGTAATCGCGGTAGTCCCTAATCCCACTCATCAACCCAATACAATGATCAAATTCCAGCATATACTCACCCGGGGTTTTCATAAAACAAAAGCAGCGCCTCCAAATCCACTGCTTTGAGCGTGTCGCTTAAATCGAGAGTAATCTCTTCAAGTCTGTCGCCTTGTTTGCCTCCACCGGGAAGGATGGCTGCAATCCGTTTTGAATGCTTTGCGATCCACGATTGATGCACCCTGAAACGTATCCCGTCAAGTTCAATAACAGCATTTCCGTCTGCAAGCCAGAACCGCTCATGCTTGCGACGAGCAACCTTATCGGCTCGTGGGCGTTTGGCCTCTTTGTCTCTGAACTCGGGATCCGGGGTAAGCTGGCGTTTACACCTTGGTTCGCATGTCACAGCAGTGAAGACTGAGGCTGGAAGTCGCGTGAGCGCTCGGAATAAACATACATTCTGGTTTGCATCATGATCCAAGTCTTACCCATACCGTGGAGTGCTCGCTTAGGGGCCGTGTCTTCATCTTCAGCGCGTTGCGCCATGTTAATTTGTGGCCGACGTCCTGCAGGTCAGGAGAATCTGAGTTCAGTGACAAGCCTTTGAATTGGTGGTTTCTACTTACGAGATTCAAAACCAATGAACGGCTGTGATCTTTCCTCGAAGTCTAGCTATGGGAGACGTGACCAAGTGCGTAGTATGAGCGGCAAACGCGTCAAATGAATGAAAGTCAAGAATCTGAGCTCAGTGATAAGCCCTTGAATTGGTGGTTTCTACTTACGAAATTCGAAAAGAATGAACGGCTGTGATCTTTCCTCAAAGTCTGGCTATGGGAGACGTGACCAAGTGGGTATGAGCAGCAAACGCGTCAAATGAATATCAATAAATGAAAATCACGTGATCGTTCCGACTGCCACCTCCAACTCCAAGGAAGGAAACGCTTTCAAGTTGCACGTCGGCTGCATCAGCTACCATGGGTGGTCCAAATCTCGAGGTCTTCAAATTCAGTCTATACTTGTTCGTACCAGTCATGGCCTTGCTGCATTTCGGTGATCCCGCTTGGTACCATAACCACGTCCTTCCTGTGGGTTTGTCGTTTTGTCTGTGATGGCTTCGTCGTTGACTATTATGAGCAGTATAAGGACCATCTGTTCCCACCCCCGCATCGGACGTATAGCGTGAGGTTTTTTTCCAATATCAATGTCCCGCTCATCCGCGTGCTCAATGCGCATGTAGAAAATCCCCACAGATCAAACCGCCATCCGAGAAGAACTGGCAAGGATAAAGGCGGATAAACTCGCACGGCGAATAGAGCGGGAGAAAGAACTTCAAGCACAGTCGGAAGCAGCTGTACAGAGTTCGAAAGGATGGTTCAAGTGGTGGTAGTTCGGTGTAAACGGTATGTTGCCTGAAATTCTCATTCTCGGCATGAGGGGTGCTTACAAGTCAGTCGTAGTTGTTGTTAGGTCCTTCTAAATGCGTTTACTTCGTCCCAGCTCTCAGTAATGTATCAATGTATCTATATTTCCTTCTATCTTAGCATCATTGCTTAGGCACCTGAGCTTCTTCACCGCTGATTTGCACACGCCAGTAGTTTCGCATCTGCGCTGCAGTGACAATCTCTTCAAATTCTCTCATCTCCTCAAAAGAGATCTTGACTCCACCACACGCTACAAAAACCAGACACTTCTCCTTCCTCTCTTCTGGAGAAAGCGCCGAGAACATCGGCCCAAGGATACGCTCCAGAAACTCACGATTATATCCAGGACTCAGCGTCGTCGCACAAGCGAGCTCCGTCAGTATTTTGTGATCGTCTATCAGTATCATTATCACGCCTGTCAATCACCGTATTGCATCGCATAGGGACTCACCTCCGAATAATCTTGCGGTGTGCATAGCCATCTCGTCTGGGATGCATGCGCATTTTATTCCTCCAGCACGATCGAGTGCCATTCTTACTACCCCCGGAGCTGGCGAGGATGCGCCTAGCGAGGCTGCTCGCGATTTCAGTGCTTTCATGTGCGGAATTGCGACATTATGTTCTTCGACGATCTCAACAGTATACGGAGAACTGTCCTCCACTTCAGCAGAAGGTATGACAGGTACTTCAGAAGTAAAGTTCCGGGTGTTGATAGCGATGGCGTTGTAAAAGCAGTTCGAGCCAGTGGTTTCGAGCGCCACGACCGGCACTTTTTGTGAGGTGCGAATTAGAGGTGTGAGTGCTGCAGTTTTCAGGATTTCGATTACCTTGATCCCACCCGACGTTCTTGCAGCCTTGCATGATGCCTCCGATAAGGCCTCCCCCACCGACACTGCAGAATATGGCGTCTGGCTCCCTGTGAAGTTGTCTCTGCATCTCGGTGACCATGGACGAATGACCATCCCAGAGGACAGGCGAATCATATGCCGGGACAAGGACCCTAAGATGCGATCAGCTTGCCACAAGTGACGGGTAAGCCTGTACTCACGCATTCACGTTCTTCTTCACGGCATCTCGGAGCGCAACGAGTGTTTGGGAGTAGAATTCCCCGATTATCACGATCTCTGCGCCATGCTTCCGGAGAGCCTGTTGTGTGTCGATACTTACATTGGTGGGAAGGAACACTGTACATTTCACTCCTAGAACACGTGCTACAACAGCCGCAGCCAGACCTGCATTTCCGCCCGAAGCGATCATGAGGTGCACCAAAGGCCCATGCATGTCCTTGCATTGCTGTGCGAATTTAGAGATACCTCTATATTTGAATGATTGAGAGGGTTGTAAATTCTGAAGTGCACCTGTTTGATGAGTCGCACATGGGGTCCAGACCTACATAAATCGCACCTCTAGTTTTAGGTAGGCGGAACATCCGATGATATCAGAGATGTGGCTGGAATAGACCAGGGGTGTTTCCGTCCATAGGGTCTCGGATTGGGCCGCCTTGATGCTCATGCTGGTGGGTGGTTGGTTGGTTGTTTATAAGCGCTCTAGAACTTTGCAGCATGTCATGTCTGCACTCGCACGAGTCTAGTCCTGCAACCCTGCTATATTTGGCTATCTACAGCCTTTGCTCTGAGATAAGATTAGATGTTTTTTTCACTCCTACCTGCGCAGAACGAAGAAGGAATGACCGCAGTCCAATCACGTGAATCAAAACCGGGGAAGTGGTGAATATCGATTCCAGTTCGATTGATCTACTTTAGTGACAAAAGGTACAATTTAGATGGTAGTGTTCCCATCACGGCCATTTCCAGGGTGTCTAGGCCAACGAGCCGGATCGCGTGACAATCCTGGGATTGATTGATCAAAGCACGCCACCTCACGCCACCTACCCTTCTCCGCATGTTATCGCTGGCAGTGAAGAAGAAGACGAAGACGAGAACGAAGGGGGATAGATAAACTTGAAAGGTTGTTCGCCAATATCTGTTTGTCGAGATGATCATTATATTACTTCTAGGAATTGCCATCATGATCATGCGGGTTGCTGGGCACCCTAAACGCCGCATGCGCATTTTAGAAGAAGAAGGGAAGGAGCTGGTTGATGGTATCACATAAGAGATGAGCCTGTATCTATGTGCCGTTAATAAAACGTCAGATATTGATGCCCAGGTTTTTGTGCACCCAGAAGAAGCCTTGTGCGATGCTAGCCTTCATTGATGGGATTTGAATAATCTTCCATTGGGAGCCATGGTTTCGACCTGTCAGGATACCGCCATCAGCCAAGGGTGTCATATATCCTATCGTATCAACTAACTCACTGCTCAGAGCCAGTCGTTGACATAATAGCCATGTATTAATGATACACGACCCAGGCTGCTGCACGATTGAGTAAAATAGCACGAGGGAATGAATTCGAAAAAGATGCCAGGTGACCAATTCGACTCGCGGTGATTCGTGGGTAAGGTTGAAATATCGGAACGAGGTCGGCTACTTGATATTGAAATCGGTTAGCTCTAAGCTGTGTGGTGTGGGGCAGGGGCCCAGTGGGGAACGCGGTGAGCGGGACGGTTGAATTATGTACTAGTACTACTAGTGCCGCGGATCCTTTTTACAAATCGTGGAACGTGACTTTTTGATGGTTCCGTCGAACCTGCACGACTCGAGGCAGGGCTGTTAGCGCCAGTGCTACATTCCCTACAGGCTGCCAGTGCCCGTGCCCATCTCATCTTTCGACTTTTGAGTGATCCGGTTAATATTTCAGTGACGGCCAAGTCGGAACCGGTGATGCTCATGTAGCCGATATCGAACAGCAACAGCGCAACGAATGTTCTTGGCGACGCCGACACAGTAGTAGTGCCAGTGACATTGGCAAGTGGTTGTATATACCTGGTAAGCATCGCGACTAGCCCTATGAAGGTGATTGGAATGATCTTTTTTTTTCTTTGGCAGATGGATTGGACCTGTGCTATATACCATCTGTCAGTGCCAAGTGGGAATCCTTCATCGCAACAATTTGCTTTGGCCAACGCGGTTTCCGTTTACGCCCGCAAAAAACTTTCATGCTCCGACTGTTTGTCATGTGCGGTGCTGAGCTGGCCCGTCTCCGTCTCCGTCTGGACGGTCAATGGTCACGGTGACTCGTCGGTGAGGTGTGCTGGATCCACGTGCTTGCTCCCCGCAGTGTGAAACCCCACTTTGTGCGAAGGTCGAGTTGAAGCCTTCTACACGGAAATTAACAAGCACGCTGTTCTGCAAGACCATATCTTGTGTGAGCAATCAAATCGCAGTTGATACAGTGCTAATACTCCACCTCAAGTAGCGTCTAGTAGTAATAACGCGCAGGTGGATGTGCGCGAGATGAAGGCACGAAAGCAAGACTTCAAGCACTTGGTATCGACAAAGGTCTCCCATAAAGACGCTTACGCTCGCTTTGGACAAGTGCCTTACGGACAAGTTACGGTACTAGGGCGGATCTTCAGGCGACGAATCGACGGAGAACACCGCCGTGAATCTTACCGCCCATAAAGTAACGTATAACGATAATGACGACCCTAAGCAGCCGCTGGGGCACTGTTGTGTCGTCGATTTGACAATGATACAAATCAATAGACGCGGATAATGAGGCTACAGTGGCGCTGGAATACGGCAGCACCGCATATGCCTGCAATTTGGAATTCGGGCAAGTTTTTTTTTTCTGTCGTAGGCAGTCGTGCAAAGGACAGCCTGTGAATGGACGGATGGGCGCAGCGCTCAACCCTTGTGAACACTTTGTTCATCGATGTACTTGGCTAACTTGAATTTGAAAATGAAACAAACTTTCAGGTAATCAGGAGGACCTGATTTCATAAACCGAGGGAGGCTGGGGAATATTGAAGCTTCTAGGAACACGCAAGAGGTCGGATGTATATCTCTCCGCGATTTATTTGACAGCGACGGGTTAGTATTAATTTCCGTATGTCTTCAAGCATTCGATAGCTAATCACACGAAAAGATACTATTAGTCTTTGTTGTTCCCGGACGCGTCAACGATAGTTTGCATCCCACACTCGGCCGCCTGGTGTATTCGTGTCTTCTTTTGACGCCAGAATGATCCTTCCGTGCCATACATGGTCTGTGTTATTTGTCAAAATACAATGATGATTTATATCGTATGCCAAGGTCATCAACGGTGGTACTTGGAATTCAACTCGTAACTTGAAACAGCCACTGGATGACCCGGGAAGCGGAAGATCTACCTGAAAGTGCACAAATTGGACTCTATCAATTAATAAGCCGTGGAACATGTCCTCACTCGCGCGCTGTGCAAGAAGGAAGGCGCCGATGTCATGACGTTCGAGTTTACGATAATGGCGCGGGAGATGGTATGTACAGCTCCGAAGGGCTGGAATTTCTTGGCTGAAGTGGCGTGGCGAGTGAGACTATTAATATTGATCTAGGCTTTCGGGTATGTTTTGACATTTTCTTGCGGACAGTCCAACTGCAACCTTGTGATAGGCTTTGATGAGGAGGTCCGATTTGAGAGGGAGTTTGGGTACGTAAAGTTGATTGACCAGGCACTCACCGACGATCGTTAGTTTTGTTGTCTCCGAGAGACTTTGCATTAGTCCCTGGGCTATGTGCCTAACGGAAAGCTGAATGAAGTCTTGGTGATCGGGTTGAGGGTACTACTAGCCCGAGACGCTTAAGCAGTGCAGGTCTAGACTTTGTGACCGTGTTGGGTAATTCCTACTTATCGGCAAAAGAGCTGGGATTGCGTTGCGTGTTCGGCTCTACCAGTAGTTGAGAGGAAAAGATGTCCATGAATAATTTTTTTGCGATTTGATGCTACACGTGTATGTAAAAACAACCTCGTGCGCGGTGATAGCATGGGGAGTTGCTCTACCTTGGGTCCGGAAGCACTCGTCTCTGCGGAGTTGATTGTTGAAAAGCGGATCAGACGTATGGCACTGATGCGGACAAAAAAACTACAAATTCAAATTCCGTGAGGAAGTACCGGAAAAATAGTAAAACCGCAATTTCCGGATAAGGACCTTCTAATACATAGTATACCTACAATATTCATTATTATTTTCTTGTATATAGTAAACACGGCATCGATTACGGCGTGACGTGTGTTATCAGTGCAAAACGGTGCCGTAGCTCGGCGGGGCTGTTCCTGAACCAAAATAACGGTTAGTTTTTTCAAAGTCCGACGAATGCGGTGCCTTAATTGAGGTGTTGGGCTTAACTCTTTCCAGCGTCTCCAATCAGGCACCTTTTTTATAGAAGTTTGTTCCTCTTTTCCTAACCCGCTTCATGGAGGACTCAAAATCTTCATCTCTCGACACTCAAGTCGATTCAAAACTTTCACCTGCTTCACTTTCAATCTCTCCTCGTTCCTCAGATCTTAGCAACAACAACAACTACGACGACCAAGGTGAACTCTCTCCCACAGGCTCATCATCTGCCGACATGGCTGCCCTTGTCGCCCCAAACAATCCATCTATTTTATCTGCTACTGCTGGCATACAAGGCGTAAACAAACGTTATCGTCCAGCTCCTGCAAAGACTTTTCAATGCAGGGGTTATGGCGAGTGTCGTATGGTTTTCAGTAGAAGTGAGCATCTTGCCAGGCACATTAGGTAGGTACCGAGGCACATACCCCCGTTCGATCTCTTTAATTTCTAATCAGGAAACATACTGGCGAGCGTCCTTTTACTTGCCACTGCAGCAAGCAATTTTCTCGTCTCGACAACTTACGCCAGCATGCTCAAACTGTTCACGCTGATAAGCAAGAACAGAATGAGCGCATGATGCGTGAACTTACCTCTCTTCATGCTTCTATGGCTGCCGCAAATAAAACCGGTCAACCAAGAGGCAAGAGAGGTCAAGCTTCCGTTAATGCTGCTGCCGTACTCGCCTCAAGTAATCATTCAGGCTCTCAAGATAATTCAATGCATGGTCTCGATCAAGTCAAGGAGGAGGACTTGTCTGCCTCTCTCCACCCCATGCACCAGCGTCCCGGTACGAGCACTGGTTACGAGGGTGGTGACAACATGATTTACGGTGACGGTTGGAATTCCGATTTGGATCATCGCCCTCTTAATCCGCGGCCTGCAAACAACCATTCCTTTCGTGACTCCAGCCAGTCCTTTCGTGTCCCCCCCGCATCCTCTACTTCCTGGCAGCAGCAATCGCAGTCCTTTCAGACCTTCACCACCAACACATTCAACTTCAGTCTCTCCTCTAGGGACAGTCTCTCACGGGATGGTCGGCCCGGATCTAGCAGCAGCAAGCCATCAACTGCAAGTGGTCCCGACGCACATGTTAGAACACTCCCGCCACTCGCTGCCGTCGTCTCCGCGACAATCCCCCCTCCACCATCCCAGTCATTCGCCATCCCACCTCAGTCAGCACAGCACGTACTTCCCTTACCCTTCAGAAGACCTACAACAGCCAATCGCCCAGGCACAGCTCCCGCATCAATCCTCTCCACAAAACCTGCCTACGCTGGAGGGCCTGGATTGGTCACAGAATTATCCGTTCCAGTCTATGGACGCGGCGACATGGCAGCGCCATCCTCCTACGGGAGCGTCCCATACGATTCAGAACCAGCATCTCCAACAGGGGGTTCATATGACTCACCGTTTTCCTTCCACCCACCGGCGCTCGCCGAGTCAGTCTCATCTGGTGGGCCTTTCACATATTCACCACCAAGCAACCCACGCAAGCGACCATACCCGGGACCAGATGATGATGTCCCGCGTCGAGAACCCAGCAGCGGCCTTTCAGGGCCTGGAGAGTACGAGTACGGGTCAGAATCACGCCCTCAATCTCGAAGGCTCACCGTCCTGGAACTCTGCAACGACGCAGATGCAGATGCAGGAGTACGATCATTTCTACCCGGTGCAACAGGAACGGCTTCACGGCCGACTACCGCATCAGGAATCATCTCATCAGCATCATCCCTCACACTCGTCGATAGAACACCCATCTCAAGCTACACATTACTCCCAGGATCTCAGACGGCAACAAATGCAGCAGCTTCAGCAGCAGCGTATAGCGCAAGCGCGGCGACGCTCGGGGGAGGGCGAGTTTCTCCACAATTTCGGCACGACTTATCACCGGCATCAGCAGCAGGGGCACTACTTTCCGCTAACAGAGGAAACTTTGCATCCTCACCCTTATCAGACGCATCACGCAGCCCACGATCCCAATCACACGGGGTTGCCTTCGCCACCGTTGCTCGATCCGTCAGCATACACTCAAACGCGTCATCCCCTTCATCCAATGGGGCAACCCCTCCAGCACTATCAAGGCGAGGAGGGGAGTCACCAGTTACATCTCCATACTCCTCCGCTGCAGTTGGAATGAAAGTGTGACGGTCGTGTTGGGCGATTAAAAGCTATTTTTCCTGATTTGATTTATATCCTTGGTAATTGTGGGTACGAACATTGGTGTTTGTTTGCTACGCGGTTACCTACCTATCTTGTGTGTTTTTTCTGCGTGCTTCGGTCTGTATGACTCAAACCCGTTCTAGTACACGTATTTCATCGTTATATCTTTGCACTCACCTATACCATTTGCTTTTTAATCTCTCAGGTGTGCAGGTAGTGTTTTTGTTTATACCTTTTTGGTGGGGGTCACCTCGTTTTTGTTGTTATATCCCAAAGTAAATACAGCGCCTGCTATAAGCTAAAGCCTTGCGATGTGTCATTGAGATGATTTATTCGCCTGCTATAAGCTTTGTGTAAAGCCGATCCCCCTTTCGATGTGTCATTGGGATGAAAGTGAACGGACTTAGGTGCAAAGCCGATCCCCCTTGCGATGGTGTCATCGGGTTGATTTATTTTTCTTTGTTGAATCATTGATGTTGATGTGATGTTGATTGACAGATTGCAGTGAGGTGAGATGCTGTTTGAGGATGAAATTTCCCAGCTTTTTGCCTAATGGCCGATATTTGCATACATGGGAATGAAAAGTCATGATCATGTGGGGGTGGGCGCCACTACCTCCCCTGTGAATCCCTTTCCCTACGTATACCTTGTAATTATGAAAACGGAGTCCCTACGCACATACAATGTGTGAATCTTACGACGTTCGCGGAGCATAATGCATAACATAAACGTAAACACGGCACAACACCCGTCTATTCTAAGAAAGAGCAGATCAGGCAGAGTTAGTTTTGTGATTAGAGGTATGCTGAGAACAGTGTAAGTCCCTGTGATCCCCAAGGTTTAACCTGCTGCGTATACTGAAAGGCGTGGATAGAAAACCCCGCAATGCGAGGTCCAAACGGGCTCTAGAAGCTCGTGAAGCGAAGGAAATTGAGGATGTGAGGACTGCGATATTTGTCAAGGGGACTCATACGGGGGAGATTGTGAATGGTGTTATGAAAGAGCTTGTACGTCTTTTGTTTCAAGATTTTTCTGGATGGGACTGATCATGCATATGACTTAGATGGCGCTCAAACGCCCCGACGCGATTTCATTCTCGAAGAAAAACACGATTCACCCATTCGAAGACGCTTCGTCTCTTGAATTCTGGGCGGGTAAAAACGATGCGTCCATATTCCTCATGGGGCAGAGTACGAAAAAGAGGCCTGCGGGTCTTGTCATCGCGCGTATGTTTGATGCGAGAGTATTGGATATGTGTGAGTTTGGAGTTGATAGGTTCGTTAGTATGGGAGAGTTTAAAGTGAGTTTTTTTTTCCATTTTCTTTTCATGTTTTTAATGCTATCTACGATTCTACGAATCATGTAGACACCGAAATCGACACCGGGGCATAAACCGATGATACATTTCGCCTCTGAGCTATTCGACACGCATCCACGGTTTATACAAGTTAAAACCCTCCTTATGGATTTCTTCAATGGAGAGGTCATCGAGGAGATATGTTTACCAGGGTTAGAGCACGTCATCAGCGTCAGCCTCGCACCTGCTCCCTCGCAACCATTACCTCCAATCCTAAGCACCTCCCAAGAAGAAGAAAACGTCGATAATCTACCCAAAATCCATATCCGGACATACACCGTGTCCCTCCTCCCATCAGGAACACGCATCCCGCGCGTCGAGCTAAGGGAGATGGGCCCGTTCCTTGACTTGTCATTGAGGCGGCACCAAGCTGCCGATCCCGAGATGTGGAAAGCTGCTCTTCGCCGTCCAAAGCTGAAGAAACAAGATTTGGAAAAAGGACTTGGGAAGAAAAAGAAGAATATGGAAGTGGATGAGATGGGTGATTTGAGGGGACGGGTACATATCGCGAAGCAGGATCTCGGCAAGCTTCAAACGCGGAAAATGAAAGGCTTGAAGAGTTTAGGTCATGGGACTTTCGAAGACGGTGATCACGGTGAGGACTCAGAGGGGGAGGGGGAGAGTCCTCGACGAAAAAAGCGAAAGCGGGATTAAGGGTGATTGTATTGATATTGATAGTACAGTGCATATGCACATATGTCCGCCGTGGGTTTCGTTTGCGTATTCCACGTTCTTTAATGGGCTGTCTTTCCCGTTCTTCCCGCTTACATAAGGATACGGACAACAAAGGCGTGGTAGTCTGATTAAACTGCCTCTCAAACCGCCCAAGGTAAAACTTCTCATGCATGCGAATCGTGTTGTTCATTGACCACAACGTCCCACCTACCACCTGATTCTTGCTGGCCCAAAGACCAGGTCGACGCTGATTCCTGAATTATTGAAGTCTTGATCTTGGTGAAAGATCCACTCATTTAAGTTCAGATCATGTCTAATCCACGTAAGTGATACACTTGGGATTTTGTACGTTTTTTGAATGGACATGTGTATGTAGTGACAACACCACCTATCATCACGCCGACCCTTCCTGGGTGAGTTGTCCTTTGTTTTATCGGTTAGATTATCGGTTGCTGGAACTTGGTTATGACAGCGGTCCTTCGTCAGCGGCTTCTACGTCGCCTGCCACGTCGTCGTCGTCAAGTCCAGCATTGACGACTACGCCTACCAGTTCTGCTCCTACTTCTACCCCCCCTGTAACTTCGTCTGGTACTACTCCTAGTACAAGCTCGGCTCCGTCTACGACGCAATCCTCCAGTTCGGCTTTACTGAGTTCTTCAACCACCCCGACAAGTAGTTCTGCGTCGACTAGTACACCTACTACGACGCCAACAACAAGCGCAACACCCAGTGTCACACCCTCACTCTACACATCAACCAGCAACGGAGTGGTAGTCACCAGCTACACCTACGTGACAGCCAGCACAACCCCCACATCCAACAATAACACCGCCACATCATCCAATTCGTGAGTCCCGCCCAAATCCACGCTCACACGGAATTCAAATGATTAATATTGTTGTTTTGATATATAGGTTCTTTTCAAACACTGGTGCTGTAGCTGGTGTATTCACAGTCGTCGGTCTCATCGTTCTCGTGATATTCGTAGCGTTGTTGACGAATGCCGTGCGTCGTCGCCGCGCGAAGAAGTTTGATAGGGACGTTGCGGAAGCGGCTGCAGAAGCAGCCGCCACCTCCCGTTCCCCATTCGACGATTACACCTACTCTAACAACAATAGTGGTGGCGGTGGTGGCGGCGGCGGATACCCATATTCAGATACCACACATGGAACATTTACCCAAGCCCCAATGCTCCCAACCGACACATACGGGATGAGCGAGATGACGCAGTACGATCCGTACGCAGCTGGCGCTGTATCCCTCGCTACTGCAAACGTGGGAAGGACACGGAGTAGGCTTGACAGCGAGTCACAGAGGACGCCAGGGATTGCGGGTGTAGGCGCTGGGAACCTTGCTCGTGAGCCGAGTCGGAGGACGCCGTATCATGCGTTTGCGGGTCCTGGGCCGCAGCCGCATGAGATGATGGATCGTGCGCCGTCTGGGAGGTATAGACCGAGGGGCGTGGAGTTGCTTGAGGGGGCTGGGTTAGCGGGGACTGGTGTTGCTGCTATGGCTGCTGCGAATAACAACAACAACAATGGAAACGGAGCGTTTATTAATCGCAGGCCTTCAGAGTATACCCACCAGACGCATGGGAGTATGCGTTCGCAGGGCCATTCGCAGGGACATTCGTCGGGTGAGAATTACCCTGCGCCCCTCCAGCCTGGGTACCAAGCCCAGGCTCAGGCTCCCGCGCGCAATGATGGGCAGTATGCGGATGCGTATACGGGATATGCAGGTGCGCCGTATGCGCAGGCTCCGTTGAGTCCTCCGTTGCATAATCCGCATGAGGAGACCTCGCCTCCTCGGGTTCATGGTGATGTTGAGGGGGAGGATTACGAGGATGAAGATTATGGGCAGCATAATCGTGTACTCAGGGTACGTCTCCCTGACTGATAAACATATTATGTTTTTCTCATGTGCTCATAGGTTGCGAATGAGTGATGACGCACTACAGAAATTATGTTCTGGTGTGGTCTTTTTTTTGTGCGTGCGTGTTGTATGATTCCCGCTGTCGTCGTCGTCGTCGCTCTTTTCTGTTTATTACTTATGTTTGATATTTTTTTTTATGAAGAGGCAGAAAAGAGTACTAGTGTTGGAGGCGGTGCTTATTTGAACATTCCCGGCGGTGTCCCGCCCTAATACGTCTCTGTTTTTCCTGCGTTGAATTTAGGACTGCATATGCATGAACTATGTAGTGTAGCGTCCACCCTACGAATGCGAAATACCCAGAGAAGTGAAAATAGAGACATTTCTTTGAATTTGTTTGTGCTAGATGATCTGAGTGGGCGTCAAAGGGGGACGATACTTGTAGTTGTACTTGCGATATATGGATGGACGGGAAGATCATTCATTGTAATTGTGAGGCACATTATTGGTGTGATAGGTACCGCGCGCGTCTGGGGTCGATCAGGTCCGCAAGGACAGGTCAGGACAAGTACATAGATATCGATGAAAGCTGAGCGCTGCGCCGTCATAAATAGCGTAGTAGTTCTTCCGTGTGCCGGGTAGATCCATACGTTAAGATAATGATGTGATGGTATAATTTTGGAGGCGAGGCGCGCGGCATGAGAAATCGGTATCAAGCGTTGGATGGTGTCTTGGTCGACGCATTGTTGAGAGTAGTGAGAGCGTCTTGATGGAGAGGCGGTGGTGGGATCGCAATGCAGGATCACAGCCAGGCAATGTATAGGTTGTGTAGCCAAGGAAGTGTCAAAGTCTGTGGGACAGGTTGTTCAGTAATCGCTGGTACCTGATTGGCTCACGGGATATTATTTCAGGCAACTCGTCAAGCTCTTGATCGGAGTCACTAGAGAGAAAGTAGAGGGAATCAGAATGATTTGCAGAGGCCAAGTTTGCTATATCAAGAAACAGGGGGAAACGATCAACGACGTACGTACGTGCTTCTTTGCGTAGAATACGACGGTGAATGGACTCGGACCGCACAATCAGTAAGAGCCGGAAAGTGTGAGGAAACTAGAAAAAGGATAAATTGTATGAGCGGGTGGTGCTCGGTGATACGATCAAGACGTACGAATACGGAGACGTTTGTACAAAATCGATACAAAGTCCCCCTCAACTACCGAGGGCTTGAATCAGTCAAATTGTGGCTTTATCAATCTTTTCTGATTGATTGCTTTTCATGAGTGAAGTGAGAGAGCGCTCATGAAGTTGGGCTTTGAGCGATGTGATCACTTCATCGATAGGCAGATTGCATGTAGCGGACATCTGATCCCCTCTCAAACGTTATCAGGCGTGAGTTGATAAAGAGGAGAGCGGGCGTTACATACCGAGGCCTAGACCGCATCGGCCATATCACCGTGACAGCGCAACTTGAATGTTTTTATGCGGTCCCGCTTTTATTGACGTGCTTATCATTATGTAACAAATAGTACAAAGTTCACCACAGCCTTGACACCTTCTCAACAACCCGCCTTTTCTCCCTCAACGACACAGCCAGCCTCACTTTTTCCTTCTCGCTCCCCCCACTTGTCTTCGTGCAAGACGTGCAAGAGCAACGATGGACGCGTCACCTCGGACATCGTGGTCGAGCTGCCCGACTTCCGAGTCGGACCCTTTACGATCTAAGGACTCGTATCTCTAAACCGAAATCAAATCCCCTCGAGCAGACCCTAGGCCTCCTAACGAAGCACCCCATTCTCAGAGGTCTCCCAGAACTCAACGAGGATGTGATATCTGACTCCGGCATACGGTCCCTTCCTCCATGGAACGCCTACTCACAAAAGATCGGTTGCGACGATAGAGCGCCCAGTTATCAGTGACAACTTCACCATCGATAAAGAACTACGGAAATCAATTCGGTCAAAAGAAAGCACCTATTACGTTTCCAGCTCGGAGCATTCAACTGATCGAGTCATCCCTGTCAAGAATCCAGAAAATAACGAGGATGTGATGTGATGTGATATTTGACACCGGCATAAGGTCCCTTTCTTCCATGGAACGCCTGCTCAAAAAATATCGGTCGCGACGGTGGAGTGCAGTTATCTATGACAACTTCACCATCGATAAAGAACTAAGCAAATCAGCATTCAATCATAAGAAAGCACCATTACGTCTCCCTCGGAGCATTCAACCTATCGAGTCATCCGCGTCAAAAATCTCACCTCCGACGACCTAGAAATAGCCGTTGGCATATCTTGTTACAACTCCTGTCAAAGCAGGTTTGCCGATATTCACGCAACACGGCGAGTTTTGGGTGCTATGATGTCCTCTTGGAGGTAAGCCATCAATCTGATCATGTTGGTTGATGGGCTCATTCCCTATGAAACTGACATGCCATCGGGAGGTGGGTTCTGTGATATACACTCTACGGATCCTTCTTTGGGGCGTTCCCTGCCTATCGACGACGTCCTGGAGGATAACGCCACGAGTATCAACTTCCCCACCTAACGCTGACTACGCCCCATATCATCACGGTACGAAGTATTCAGCACAACACCAAAGACTCGACCTTTAGGTGATATACTCATCAATTTCACATGATTACTGCCTATACACGACCAGCAGTCTGCAGCGACCTTGGCAAAGTCACAGGACAGAGCTTAGGCGAAAGCTCTTGTCATTGTGACTTGGCCTGGGTTGCGCAGATCCTGCTGTTTCGTAGAAAACCGCCCAAAGGTCGATGAGAACATTAGTTGGTCTCCACCTACACTCGGTCTGGCTCAGTTTCGTCTAGTGTACTTGCTGGCTGAACTCAGTCTGGGCCTCCGCGAGGCCGAGTGAAAGCAATTAGATTGTCAAGTCTTGCGAAATCTGCTAGCTTGGTGTTCATTGAATTCACAGTTTGCTTTTGGAACACGTTGTCCAGCTTCGTACGAGCTGAGACATGCAAGAAGGGATGTGTGTCCTGTGATGTAGACTCCAAGGATTGAAACCAGATCAAGCATCCCCGTTTACACGACTTGACTCCCCCAAGCGGCGTGCTGTCTTGATGAGCATTGACAATGTTGTCTCCCGCTTCAGGATTGAAGCATACCGAGCCAGTTCTCAAACTTATGACTGAAAGTAAGAAGAAACAACGACCATTCCATGAGCGCAAGCCTAAGTTTACATGGCACAAAACAGAACGAGATATGAGATGCGAAAATGGGTGTTGAAACCCGATGCAGTCTACAGCGCTCAGTAGTTGAAGCTGGAGTGCCGAGTATAGTACAGAGTATGGGAAGAGGATCGAAAACAGGGAGATATCACAGTCTGCACCGCTCAAAAGTTGAAGCTGGCGTGCTTTGGTATTGTACGTAACATGAGCGCATAGCATGGGGAAACGCATCGAAAAGCAGGAAACTTCGTTCAAGCATCATCTACTGTCAAGTCTTTTGCTGTAGACTGTTGGTAAACTTCGAGTTCTGCGTTGAAAACGAGGCAAAAGACGTACTCATGCGATTTTTAACGATGAATTCGAGAATCTTCTTCTCCAATTCCTCTTTCTTGTAGCTTTGACGAGAAATCTCTTTCGCTCCTTCCTCCACTGCGACAGCCGTCGGAGATTTCAGGTAGTAGTCCACAGCGGACACAACGGGCTCCAGTGTCTCCGAAGTGGTCGGGAGAAAGGCAGAGTACTCGAGGACGATAATAGTAGCTGCTTCCTGTGATTAGAATTACAGCTGGTCGTGCGGCGAGAAACTAACCAATGCCAGTCTGAATGAGTCCGTTCGCAGCAGTGAACAATGATCCCTTCGTAGCCTGCCACACTCTTACAGTGCTGGGGATCAATGTGGAGGAAAATCAACTCACCAAAGGCTGGAGGACAGGGATAATGTCATGTTTCTCCATCAGGCCCTAGCCACAAGTTGAAGGTGTGAATATCAGAATCAACTCAAACAAAGCAAAGTACTTGCCGACTGCGGGAAAGGAATGTCGAAATCATGAGGTAGAAAACTTGACATGTGATGAATGACAGAGACGTACTGCATCCTATTTGGTTGACCGTGACGGGTGTAAATAATCAACCACCAGAACGTAGACAATGACCGCTGTGCCTGGGTAACTTACAAACTGTCAGGAGATGGAACCAGATGAGTACTACCTTCTAAGCCATTCACGGACGTACGAGCTAGATGATATCGTTCGTTAGCTCCTATCATATCTAGACAGGTCAACATACATTCTGCGAAAACGTGATGAATACAAGGGATTATGCAGATAGAATCCTTAGCGATTGAAACACACTCACTTTCTGGAGTAAAAGAGCCAGTAAAATGATTAACATATTGTAAGTTTCACATCATGAGGAAGTCCTCACATTCTGCATAGGGTAGGGCATCATGCAAGATGAGTGACGATGGAAAACAGGCAATCAAGTGAGGGATACTCAACGAACTATGCATCGTATCAGTAATGATGATTGAACTCATCTAGTAGAGGAGGGGACGCTTACATCGGGCTATGAAAACGAATCAACCTATCATTATACCACTACGAGAGATGATCAAGACGCCTACCACCTGCCAACAAAAACAAGTTCACATAGGATGCAGATGTAAAATTACCAAGACACTTACAGCCTGTAAACAGGTGAGCAGCAGCAATTGTCAACATAGGTTGAAGATGAGAAGTACGTACATGCTGTCAACAGACGCGCAGCAGCAAGGCATGGGGATGATCAGCATGGGTCGAGGACCACAAACCATCGAGGCACTTAC
>KN835243.1:32730-71101 GCA_000827255.1 Suillus luteus UH-Slu-Lm8-n1
ATCAGCATGGGTCGAGGACCACAAACCATCGAGGCACTTACATACTGTCAACAGGCGAGCAGCAGCGAGGCGTCAGCATCGTCCATGCTGTTCGGGCTTCACAAACCACAAACGTACCAGCTATAACCAATTGATAACTACAATCAAAGAAATATATCAGAATGCTTACAGTTTCAGCGCTGCAATACTTACCATCCGTGAGCACCATCACCAATGCATCGTCAGATTGAATCAATCCTCGTCTTACCCTGAGATATCGAAACCACCTGGCAATTTCATACTGATAGTCTCCCGAATTAATTCGAAGTGGTCCCAATGGCCGATTTGCGTAAGCAACCAGTGTTCTAAATGAGGTTGAAACAAGATATGTGACTTGCAACTCTGCGACTCACGCAATAGCACACTTGATACAAAGCTCCAGGTTTGATTGTTGTGTCAAAACCAAACACAACCGCAACTCTTTGTCATCCAATGCGAAAGCCGTGCTTTCCAGTAGAGCATCACAGCTTGCATTTGGTTTGTTCATGTCTAGGACGATGAATAATATCAACTCTGATACGGGACAGATCAATCTGACCACTTACTGTCCAAGCGTACATGGGACTTAGCACGGGCCCGATTGTTAGGGTCGCTCAACCGATCCAAGACGCCTGTGTTCGCAAACAGCTCTTCAACGCGTTGCGCAATTCTCCTTGAGCGTTCTTCCGCCGACAACCCTTTTAGCTCCTTCTTGATTTCTCCGAACGCAACTGGACGCAGGGCTTCGAACTTGGTGAATACCACAACCACGGGAACTGAAGAATGATCAGTTAGTCTAAACCTGGCAAAAGACCGTGCATTTGCAAGCTCACCGTGCCCGGTGTCGCACTCGATGAAGAACTTCTCCTCCGACCGCTGGAATGTTCGACTCGGGTTGTCCATTGGAATACAGTACCTATGGCAATCAGCAAGCGTGGAACATCAGATGGGATTTACTTGCCAGATAGCATGAATTCGCTCCTCCAATTCCGTCGCGTGTACGCGTTCTGAGATGAAATTCTTCATGTCCTCAAATTCTCCTTCAGAACCCGCTTCGAAACCGCATGAATCGTGAAAGACAAAACCAGGATTGCTTTTGAACACCATCTCGTTCTTGATGTCGTGATTTCCACGCTGATCGTCCGTCAGCACATGTATGCCTACAGGGTAAATGGTGCACACACCTTGATCGAGGATTTCACAACGGCATCATCGATCTACCCTCAATTGATCAGCGATGGACGCATGCATGACATAGATCATCGATCACACCTTCTTTCCGTCGGTATTGTAAATTTCTGGGTCATCAGTGGTGTTGCAGACTTTCTGAAGAATGGTCGTTTTGCCTGCGTTAGCTCTCCCTAAGATCAGAACTCGAAAGCGCCCAATCCTTTCTCTGAGGTCCTGTGCATCGATGGTTGCCATCGGGAGATCTTGATGCGTGTACTGAAGTAGAGGCGATTTGGGTTATCGTGAAAGTTGTACTGTGGGTACAGAACGAGATCGCGGCGAGATATTACAGCGAACGAACACGAAGCAAGGGTTCCTATGATTGGTGATACAACAACTACACACGGCATCTATCTGCTTGCATTAGGCAATCAATTCTACCTCAGAATCGCACCGACACGACGTTGCACCGGTCCAATCATTCGTAAAATAATGCACGAGAATTACACAACAAGCGATGCATTCGAATAATGCGAACGTCGATAGGGATATATATAGAACTAGAATGAATATTTAGAATATTTGATGACAATGTCAGAAATTTCTTCCCTACCGGTCTAGCTGAAAAGCCGGGACATGGGGGCGAGTTCAATCTTCCAAGGTCTTTTAGATCCTTGGTGTTTGAGACGTCTGAGAGTAAACTAGAGCATGTCGGAATGTGAGACTCCCTCTGGAATATGCGATATCATGTGGTTCTTGGTATGATATCTCTAAGGGTGCGTGCTGGCTGAACTCGAATATTGACCACGCTCGTTAATACTGAGTGAAAGGCCGATGTAGCGGGCCGCGGGAGCTCGTGGTATTCATGGATAGCTTGGAGTAGGAGTGGTACAGTCCTGAATGAGTCCGACCGTCCGATTCTGTAAACCACCGTTGAATCTTCTCTCTAAAGTACCTGGCGTATACTACCACGGATACTCGAGTGGTGCAGCCAGGCTGGTCGATCGATCCCGTTGGAGGAGAGTAACGGAACCCTAGCCTCATTTAAAAAAATTCACCCTCCGATTGACGTTGGTTACTTGCATGAGTCATAGGCTCGTGACCAGCCTTGGCGTATACAACCACATCGATACTGACGCTAGGATATAGTCAGAGTTAGATTGCGGCTATTAGTTGCATGGCTTAGTGCAGCTTAGTGCTCACTGCGCCCAACGCTCATCAACATCGACGGTCCCTCAAAATTCAAATCGTTTCAATGTCTTCTCACTCGCATTTGTCAATGACCGAGACTAGCTGCCGGCCATCTCACCTTCAAATTGTGAAGAGAGGGCACCACGATCTGAGCCCCAAAACAGGGTTACTCTCTCTTCCTGAAGAACTCCAGTTTGACGTCCTGCATCTTCTTTCTTGTCGAGATATTCTTCGTTGTACATCTGTGAGTCACAATTTGTGTTGATATCATTTGTTCTAGATGTGCTTCTATAATGACGATTCTCTTTCAGGTATGTAAGGCCCTTCGCCAGATGTACACGTCCTCATCAGACCTTCAATACATCGTTGAACTCAGTGGCCAACGATTGCTCCCTGTCCCCAACACGATTAATCACATACCTATTTCGGAGCGCCTACAACTCTTACGGGACAAAGCCCATGCATGGTTCAAGTTCAACCCCCATTCCTTCCAAACAGTCTCTGTACCAAATAATAATCGGCTGTATTATGCGGACAAAACAATCACCTGTGAGCATCTCTGCTTGTGGGACTCAGACGTGGCCGCGATCATTCCAATACTACCAAAGTCCCCACAACAAACGGTCGAGCGGTGGCACCAGCTGAACTCAGTAATTTCGGTTTCCCACTCGGACTTGAAGATTCTCGATGTGTTCATGAACCTGGCACAAAACCTGATTATTGTTGCGTATCTTGTTCAAGGAACACCCCACATTGACCTTAGAGCCCTGGATGGTGGTGTTCACCCGCAAGCTGCTGGATCGAGATTGCTCCTGTCGGAGCCGCTGAGATACATGGCAAACGAGAGTGCAAACCTTAAGGGTTTGGGGAGGCATATCGCTTTGCGGCGGATAGTTCCACGTTTTGATCAGTGGTATCTGCAGATTTGGGATTGGCAACGTTCAACGACATCCAATGTGAGCTACGGTCAACAATAATTAGGAGATTCGACAATTGATCCTCAATTACTTTTAGTGCTTCTTCAATGGCGAAGCCGACCTAATCGACTTCTGTTTCCTCGGAAACAATAGATTGCTCGTTGCCAGCGAATCTTTGAAGCTCTATTCAATTGAGGATACGTCCCGGGCACCACAATTGCTGGCCTGTTTTCTGCTACCCACCACACCACTGTTTACACCGAACATTCTCAAAACGGAACCGCAGATGCACGCCCAAGAAATGTACACCTCACACCCCGAACACCAGCTCCTATGTATAACATATTCCATTTCGCCAGAATGTGATCCTTTCGTCTTCATCATCTCCACGAGTATTTTCTCCGATCTTGACGAAACGGCAGCAGCAACGCCGATACCGTGGGATCGCTGGGGCCCTTCAAATTCTCGTGTTTTCGAGCAAGATTGCAATGGGAAAATCCACCTTAGTGGGAGTCGAGTTCTACAGGTAATCCCCGCCGGCGAATCAGACTACAGTCCCTCATACTATATATTTCGTATGATGGACTTTAGCCCGCTAGCCGAGGCGAACAGTCGAGGTCTAGGACAAGTGGCTAAAGAGACATCAGTGATAGACATCAGTGGCATTACTAAGGAGGCTCGGAGCTTGATAACGTCGCTGCCTTATGTGGAGTTCGTGTCGGACAAAGTGCCCAAAGGTACTAGCAGTTTGGCGAACATATGGATTGACACGGATAGAATCTATACCCTCATCGTAAGTTACAGCTTTGGTTCGGGATTCTCTAACAAGCTTGAGGTCATTGATATTTAGAGTGGTATATTAGCTAGTTACGAAGATAGATCATCACACCATGAATCCCTGCACAAACGCTGCCAAAATGAATGTAGCGCAGTACAGTCTAAAAGTCATCAAAGAACGATCAAACTACTTCTTTATATTAGCATACAGGTCGACCTTCGTCCACTTCGTGAACTACAGCTCCATACTCTACTTACTACGTTTCTTGGTATAGAAATTCTACGCAAACAAGGACACCCAAACAGCAGGGCAAGTACTAATGTTCATCGCGTCGCGGTCTATGGGTACAGACAAGAGACTGTGAAATAGCAACACAATATGATGGTAAGAGATGAGAAAGAAAAGATGTGCTACGGTATAATGGTGCACACGTTCATGTGCAGTACAAAGCAGGAAATGGTTACCGGATATGTGGTGGCTTTGACGAGGGGGCATTCGCATTCTCCTTGGCAGTCGAGGATGACGGGACGGGAGGGGCGGATAGTATGGGCGCTTGATGAGGTTGTGGCGATGGCCGCTGCAGTGTACCATCATCGCTTCCGTTACCCGCCTCCCCGACCGGCTTCATGGCATCTACCTCATCGACATCAAGTGCGGTTTGCTGTGAAGACTTGCGTCTTGCAGCCTCTTCTTCTTCTGCCCGCCGGATGACATCGATCTCGCCCTGCACCGTAATACCGTCGAGCCACGTGTGATGTACAAGCTCAAAGGCTTTTGCACGGCGCTCGGGCTGCAATTGGAGCATCGGGGTGAGGAAGGCAGAAATAGCATCAGCTTCGTCCTTCGGGAAGAGGTATTTGTCATGTAATACCGCTTCAAGAGGCCAAAACCGGAGCTTGTTGATATGTCGGAGTTCACCTAAAAGTATGATACGGTAAGAATGTATCGAAGGGCATTTTGAGGAAACTCGCCTTTCCGGTTAAAGAACTCTGAGCTATACTTCCCTGAAAACGCGACTGACCTCGGAATTTCTCTCAACAGCTCTATGATCTGAGCGATGTGGTCATCATCCTTGCTGTACCGAGGGCCTGGCGCAGGATCGAAGAGATAGTCTCCTCCGGTAATCAGTTCGAATACCTGAGGTGTGTGAGCAGCATGCTCCGAACAACGTAATTACACATACCACACACGCAACACTCCACACATCCGCACTAGTCCCCCACTTAGCGCCAAGGATAACCTCCGGACAACGGTATTGCCGCGTCTGAATATCATCGGTAAAGTGGTGCTCGACCCAGGTAGCTACGAAGATAGAGAGCACCGCCGAAGCGAATGTCAATGAGCAGCCATAAAAACGTAATGACAATAACATCAAAGGAAAGGTACCAACCGTTCCCAAGATCCGCAATTTTGACCGTGATCTTCGCGGTACTCTCGAGCAGGCTAGACGTTGTAGATGTCTCTGCCAGTACTGAATCCATAGACATGACAGAGCTGGAAAGCTTTGGATCGACAGAATTGGATTCAGCAGGCGCTTTGGAATTCGAAACAGCGTGTGGCTGAGATGATGTCGTGACTGGGAGCTGGGAGGGGGCCATCTGTGTCAGTAGCGAAGGCCCTGGAGGATGGGCAGGGTGAGGTGTCGACATCTTATTGAACCCGGACGGATGCAGCGAGACATTCGAAATACGCTCTGCAGTCACCTCTGTCGAATCTGCGCGCTTGGAAGACGTGTCCATGAGGCCCAACCCCGTTGCAGCTGATTCAGCTGATCCATCCTTTGCCACCGAACTAGATCCGTAAGATCCGGGTTTGGATGTCGCCTCACCATCGATCTTGCTCATACCGAACGCAAGCTTGTCGAACATGGGGCTGCTACCGAAAGACGATGATGGGGACGGTAAGGGCTGAGATCCGGTGATGAAAACTGATTCGGAGCGAGGTGTCTGATTGCCCCCACGACCTTTGGATGGCGGTACGCCGACGAGTCGAGTGGGTGGTGATGTGGCGTTGGCTGACGCGGCAAGCTCAGTCTGGATGATAGATTCGACGTCATCGATACTTATAAGAACATTTTCAGGCTTCAAGTCTGTCGGAACATGGTCATGAGGCCCAAGGAACAGGGAGAAACAACGGACCGGTGTGAATTATGCCACAACAACGGTGCATGTAGTCCAAACCTAGGAGCACTTGTTTCGCGATTTGTTTGACGAGGTGCATAGGGACGCCCTTGTTTTGATGTCGCTTGATGAGGCCGAGAAGATTTTCGCCCAGGACTTCAGAAACCATGCACACATGAGTGCCATTAGGACCTTTATGTCGGAAGTGATCCAAAAATGACATAACATGTGATCGACCGGGATGCATGTGTGCTTGAGATGGGGGAGGATTGGGATTATCAGGGGTTGGTGCAATGGGGAGCGAGTTAGATGTGATCAAACGCTGGAGTAATTTGATCTCATCGAGAGCGGTCTCGGTGTACCTCGTCGCGGACTTTACGATTTTGAGGGCGACATGACGATTCATTCTGATCGGTTGAAAAGAAGGAAAGACAGATAAACGGACTACGCGTGGGGACAAAAGTGGTGCCTGCTTACTTTGTGTCTTTGGCGAGCCATACTGTGGAAAAATGGCCCCAACCGAGTTTCCTGACGACGATATACCTGCCGTCTGAAAAAGAGTCGCCGATGTGAACAGGATGGTAGCCTCCCTTGACGTAGTCCTCCCAATCTTCTTCGTCTTCGGTCATGATGGATTGGGAGTGAGAAGAATAGGACGCGTGAGACATAGTGAAATTCGGGTATGCTGTAAACGAAAACGATAAGGCAAGTACTGTCAAAAGAATACATAGCGAGCGATAAGACCTGTGTGTTTTGATAGCAACGGGAGATAAGCATACCTTGAGCGGTAAACTGAATCTATTTGGGTATACCTTTCTCAGTAAAGATCAGTAACAACAACTGAAAAACTTGGACAACGACGGCGACCACGACGACGACGACGACGACAATGTCGATGACTGTAAGTCAGAGAGCTGGCTTTGCATGCAATCAGATTCATGTTCAAACAAAAGACATGTGATTGGCTAACCTGGCTGACTAATAGAGTGACCGATTATAGCTAGATCTAACTAAAAAATGCTCAACGTCGCCAAGTCAAGAACATTGTTTTTTCTAAACGTTCTTGCCAAACAACCGCTGCTCTTTCAATAAATGGTTCGTGCAAACAGAACAGAGGCAGGCAGTCCAAATCTCCGCCTTTTCTCCAAGCGCTTCCGTTTGGAGTAAACTGATACGTCTTTCCCCGCATGCACCGATGTGAATCCGCATCTTACACGTCATAATCACCGCAAACACTCATCTGCCTCGTGTAATCACAATGGGCACCAACGTTGTATCAACGACCCCTGCCGTTAAAACATGTTTTTGTAGGCCACGAGATTGTATTCTCGATACCAGATTAGCCATCTTGGTATGTCTCTGCCTTCTGTTGCCCCTTCAGGATTTGCCATGAATAGCACCATGCCTGAAACACGTGTACAAGTCATGACTTTCCCTGTCGGTCCCTGCCACGAAGTTCCAGGTCACATACCCCAGCTTTCATAATCCTAATCCATTAATTGATGTTTACGCCCTTCTTCATCCGGTTCGGATAACACGAGGCAGCGCCTTCCAACCAGTGCTATTTATCCTTTAACTTCCCTGATTCTACGCTTTCACTCCACAGCTTATCAGCATCCTTTCAGGTGCTCGATCGTTCCTACTTTTTCATCATCATCCATGGGTCCTTTCGACGACCTTGATGATGAACAAAGGTATGTTACAACCAACCAGGTATCATGATGTCCCTCTCATCCTTCCTAGGATTAGCATCGCTAATGAACATCCCAACGATCTCGAATCTGGGCCATCTTCTCCGTCCTCACCACCCAGCTACCTCCGTCCTCGCCGTCAGAGTAAATCAAATTCCCGCCATCGGTCACAACATACCACCACAGACGGAGGCTCAAGTAACCACCTCCTCGCCCGTCTCATCGCTCGCGACGATGAGGTCCGCGAAATAAATGCTCTTCTCGTCGTCACTTCAGAGCGCCTCGAGACCGAGTCTAACCGGGCTAACAGCTCAGAGCGCCGTGCGCTCGAATACTTCAACCGATTGCGTCAGGCAACCGAAAATCGTGAGCGCGCTGAACAGGAATCAGCTCGTCTTCGCGAGGAGTTGAAGTTGTATAAGCTCCAGCTTGAAAACGCACAAAAGGAGATTTTTCGAGCACAGGATATCATCAATCAGGTCTCTGCTCAGAAGTGTGAAGCTGAGGCGGATGCTGCGAGAGCCAGAACAAAGGCAAGGAAGTTGCAGGAAGAGAAGATGATGATGATTGCCCACGAGGATGGCAGGCGACGTGGTTACAAAGAGGGCCTAACAATCGGACGTCGGCTCGGCTTCGACGAAGGAAGCACGATAAGATATGACGATGAACCGGCCCGACGAGTGCATCGGTCAGCCATTCAACCAGACGGAGGAGACGAAGAAGAGGAAGAAGAGGAAGGGTCAGTGCACTCCGAACGTAATCATGTACGCTCACAGCCGCGGGCACACCCACGCTCCTCAAGACAGTATGTAACTACAATTACATGTGCGATTGTGCTCATTTCTATTGACAGTGCGCGCCCGGAGTCTGCTCCGCCCGTTGGGCAGTATGGTGCTCCACATGCAGGTGCTATTATACCAGTTCCACCACCGCAAGTAAACCCGGTTCCATCCCATTCTCCTCCAAGAAGAATTACAACGCCCTCACCATCAACGAGCCCTCCAGCAGAGATCGCTTACCCCGCGCAAATACGCACGGTATCTAGCCACTCAGCTGACCCTCCTCGGGATGGTTGGATACCGCGAGCGGACCCACAGACATCTCACATCCCAATCCCAGCACCATACGAACTTTCTCAGCCCATCGCACGAAGCTCTAGTTCACACTCGCACGATTTAGATAACCACTCACGTCACGGTCCTTCGTATGATACCGGGGACTCGAACTACGCTCTTGTGAGAACTCGTGATTTCGCATATGCGCAACCTGCCCCAATTCCAGTCCCAAGTCTACACACTCCATCTCTCATGTCACGATCAACATCGACGCATATGTCTCAATACGAGCTCGTAAGCGCCCCTGCCGAACGACATGGAACATCACTTCATCACGAGGCATCTTCCGCACACACAAGGAGTGGAAGTCATACTGAACGACGTACGTCATCACGTGGTGGTTATCCCCCTGAGAAAAATCGGAAGGAGGATTTGATAGAACAATGGCGTGCAGACCCAGAAGTTGTTGCTACAGCAACTCCTGGGACGGCTGTAAGAGATTTTGTGCGACATCTCAATCAGTATTCAATATCAGGGCACTAATCATCTCATCGTTTAGCAACCTGTGCCACCTCCTGGACATCATCATTCCAGGGAGTCAAACATGCCTGCCCTATATACTGATTCACGTCCTTCAAGTCGAGTAGAGTCCCAGCCATCGCAAGCTCCTTCACAGAAACGGAGTCCACCACGATCAAGGAATCCGCTCGACTACTTCAACATCAGGCAACGTTTCCACCAGAGAACACAATCGGCGGCCAGTGTTCCAAATATAACTGTTGAACCCCCGGTATGTGCTCCGATATGAAACGCACCTTTCTGTTTACATGTTCTATAGTCTGACGAAGCTTCGTCTCCATCCGAGCACACCCATCAATCACACCTCGAACTTCTAAGTCCAGACGCCGCAAATCGGCCCCTTCCTCCGTCTCAAGAAGAACGCTCCCGGACATCCGAAAGACATTCCCAGGGCTCACACGGCTCCTATCGCTCGACTGCACCTACGCAGCCTCAATGGCCAGCAGGGTTCATGCCCATCTCAGGGGCACCACCCGAACCGGTTTCCCAATATCCTCGCTCAAGAAGTCGAGGACCTGATGAACATTACCAGATGTCGCCTATTCCTGAGGGCATCACATACCCTGAGCCGCCAATGCGTACTCCATCGTCTCATGAACATCGTCGTCCGCAAGAGTCTGAACGATCGTGCTCGCCGGCACCTCTAGGGAGACCGATATCGCTTTTCTCTGACCAAGATGGGTAAACAGTGGACATTCTGTTTTTTTTTGTATTTGTAGAGTTTTGATTTCGACACATTCGCGCACTGTCCTTACATCACGTCATGAAATTTGTCTTTCTTTCCGGGCCAGAGACTTTTAGATGCACTTGTTATGCAGTTGTCCTTGTGTACAGCTTTGATCATATGGCGGTAACTACCACCAAGTATGATAGGGGTTCTGGCTGGCTCGCCGGTAACTCACCCTTTGACGCCAAGCAGATAATCTCGCGACTAGCACTGATTGATGATCCACGAAGACGACTTGATCGAGATAGAGCCATGTCGAAACTTTGAAGTTTACTTATTAGGTAAGCCATCCGACGGTTTCACACTCGGTGGCAAGCACTGACTTGCTGTTTTCATTTCAAACCACCACACACATGAAGACCCTTACAGCGTCCTAATCATGATGCTATATCCACACTAATATACGGAACACCGTTCAGGCACCTTGTTCTGTTTGATTTGATCCGTGAATGTTTGACTAGAGTCAATCAGACAGAATCACGGCGACACGCACATACCCCTCAGCTCAAAAAATGACTCGGACATCCGCAAAAAGCCCTCATCCAGGTGTGATTTAGACTCTCATCCGAATTTACACCAGGACTTATCCATGCAGATAATGGAATACTGCGAGATACAGACTCCAAAGTGCCGCGGGCGAACTTCTTGGAAATTCATCATATAGGAGCAGGTGGGCGCTGCGGATATGGACCCTGCATCCGAGAAGCAATGAATGTTTTTCTTTGTCTTTGCTGATAATGGTGGTTTACGCAGTACAGCTCTGCATTGCTTATAGGATCATTACTCCAAGAGGATGGGTTCTTACACTGCGTAGCTGCTCCGAGTCAGGTCACTCTTAATAATGCTATTGAAATTGTGGAGTGCTCGTTGCCGATAGCGCTCAGGAGCTACAGCTACAGCAAATCGCAAGAACCCCCTATTTCAGAAGCCATTGCAATGCGTCATCGTGCTGGAATAAAGCTATGGATATTCTCTGGATTCTCACAGAATGATTATAGCTGCGCATGGATCGAGATTGATGAGTGTTTTTCTCGCGTTTCCTGGATCTTATAATTATAATGGCCCAAAATCCAGCTGCAGCCCCCCAAAATGAGATATGGTAATCATGTTTCTATCTGCTGATACTCCTGAAGACATTGGCAATTGCGGTGGGTCTCACGTCGATACTGGGCTCCACCTGCCTCGGAAATAATGGAGCGCGGGTTTGTCCTTGGTGCTGAGCCTTCTTTTGCGTTGCGTTCAGCTTTGGAATGAATTTGCTGTAGCAAGTTCACGATGAGAATGCTACATGATTCGCACCTGCCAGTTCGGACCTATTGGCATCATAGATACAATTCTTATCATTCATCGCTCAGCGTCTGATATGTGCATAAACAGTGATGGAGCTGTTTCGGCGCACGCAACCCAAAACCTCGGTGTGCACTAGTCCACCCCCTAAACAGATCATAGACGAGTGAAGACATCGTTTCTCCATTGTATAAGTGTGCATGCTCATTCATTTTACGCGTTTGACAGGTCAGACCAGCTGTTATTACAAACGATATTCTCTTCAACAGCTACCTCACGAGGCCTTGACCAATGCCTGGATACGAGGGTCGATTTTGAACACATCTGGACTTCTGGGTAGCTGGCATGGATTTCTTTGGCTCGGAGGACAACCAGAAGTGTTGAGTGAAACATGCGTTAAGTTACTTCCTGCTTTCGCATTCGATACGGGCAGCTAGGTGCGCTCATCTTGCTTTCGGCGATACTGCAGCAAATACTGAACTGTGAGTATTCTGCATGCAGCGAAAAGATCATACCATTGCACAAAGGTGAGTCATTGTTGTAACGCCAGTGGAACAAGGCTCTGTGTCAGCCTTTGTTTAGAATGGAGCAGCTGATCGAGTCCACAATGCTTTGACCCCACAGGTGTCTCATTTTGTCTGTGGTTTCTTGTACGGCCGGTTTCATAAGAGGATATAAGAGGACTTGCAAATGGTTGAGCACCACCAACAGGTTTCAATCATGCATTACGCTCTTGAAACCGACGATATCATTTACAACATCCTACAACATGTCAAGTCATCCAAGATGGACTTGATAAACGTAGCGAAGACCCGCCGCGAGCTCTCAGACCCTGCTCTCAATATGCTGTGGTGCGAACAGTACAGTTTGACACCCCTCATCAAGTGTCTACCACAAGAGACCTGGGAGGCCGCGCACAATGGCACTAGAATTGTGAGCAATGTCTATCATTCGAGTCTTGACAGGACAATGCTCACCGCACTGCAATTTGCAGGTATTTACCTGTGAGCCGTCACTCACGGACTGGGAGCGCGTCAGAATCAACGCGTCGAGGATACGGAGGCTTGTTGCCCACCCCGACGTTCTTTTACCTTGCATGAAACCCGATGGCCCGGTCCTACGGAAACTTTTCGCGCTGTTCCCGCCTTCCCAACTCTTCCCTAACATACGTGCATTGCACTTTGGCGCAGTCTCTCAGCTGCCGGAATTTCGTTCTGACTTCCCGCTACTGCGCCAATTCCTCTCCCCTGAATTAGAAACCCTCTCATTTGACTTGCCGGTAGATGTCCCGACGTCTGAGGTAGAGCAACTTTTGGGTGTTCTTTCCGCAGAAGTGTCTGGCCTCCGGGAACTGTCCATAAATGGGGACCCTGATCTTGACGCCTTTCATTTTCAATTACCAAAGCTGCCAAAGTTAAATAAACTGTCCGTAGTCGGATGGGACGTGGGCGTGAGGTGGGACAACATTCCCAATATCCAATATTCGGACCGCCTCCAAAGCCTGACACTTTCTGTGCGCGGACCATTTAACATTGGAAATCCATTGGGTAATGTGCGACTCAAATTGAGTACACTTAAACACCTCAGTGTCGATGGCTTCCGCTTGCAAGATTGCACGGCCTTCCTTCTTCAGGTTTCCACCCCCCAATTATCAGCTATCGAAATCTCGTACAATGATATGCCTGCTAGCCCAGCACAAATCACCGCGGTCATCGAGTCCCTAGCGGCGTCTTGCCGAACATTTGGATCCCTAGAAAAGTTCTCTTTGGTCGATTACTCGATGGGTAATCGGCGGGACTTTGATCCTCACAGCCTACTCCACTCCCATATTTTTCGGCCTTTGTTCCAGTACAGAAGGCTGTCGGCCGTCAATTTCGGTGATATCGGAAGATATTGCCTTGACGACATGTTCATCGAGGATGTTGCGGTTGCCTGGCCAGGTCTTCGCGAATTAAAATTCGCGGAGGAGAAGCGTCAAACTACCGACGTAACCTTCGCTGCGATGCTTTCATTGGCGTCAAAATGCAGGTCGCTGCATACCCTTCAATTATCATTCAACGCTACAGATTTTCCTACACTCCCCCATGCGCCGGACGGGACCCGCGAACTTTGGCCCACGCAAACAGCCCTCCACGAGCTGCATGTTGCACATTCGGTGGTGTCGGAGGCTTCGAGTTTTCACCTCTTCCTAGCTGTGGTGTTTCCGAGTCTGGCACGTCTCACTCATGCGGAACATCTTCAGTTCCGCAAAATAAAAGAATTGTGGGAACAACTGTTGAAGGAACGGGAAATGAATCCGGCCATTGTGGCCACCTGGCGGGATTCCCTACTGCAGCCGCAGCCATAGCTGGAGGAGGAGGAGGAGGAGGAGGAGGAGGACGTGGGGGATGAGGTATATGAGGGGGAGAACAATAAGAGATTTCAGTGTTACTCATGGTCGAGGCTCTAGTGTACTATGTCAGTTGTTGTATTCCCCTGGTCTGCATGTATGTATATATGGTGTTGTCGTGCGCTAGAAAGTAGCAATGCATGAACAAATGGCGTGGTTCGTTGTGTTCGCTGTTTACAAGCTTAAGATCACTTCGACGAATCAAGCTCAAGCACCATCGTTTCACCGAGCTTATACTAAAAGTTGTCCAACACCTTGGAACATGTACTTAGTAGTAGCTTTGAGGCGTACAGACACACCTGTTACCGAAACTGCCGCATGAGTCCGAGTAGTGATGCAACTTGGGGAACGCTGCAGTGTTCGTCACTGTTTCTCAAGTATGCTCACTGTCTACAACAGCGCCAAGGGTTTACTTCCATGGAGGTTGGCAACCTTTTTAAAGCACACTACATGAAGCCTCACCCGGTGGATGTACCCCGCTTATACAATAACTATACTATATTTGATGCATATCAATATGTCATTATAGATGGTTAATGTGAGTCAATCAATTACAAGGACCACCTATTTGTCATTAGATTGCCCGAATTTTTGTTCAGGTCGCTATGACAGCTCGAAAGAGGAATTACAGCGCCGCAACCTGCACAATCAATATCAGTGAACTGATGAAGGATAGAGGGCTCGAGGGCACAAAAGAACATGGAGAGCTGAGGGGCAGGAAAGAGGCGGGCAGGGTTAACATCGAATATTAGGCGGTGGCGACAGGCGCGTTGGTGGGATAGAAACATCGAGAGCGGGGTTTAAACTCCGATGCCGCCGCCGTGTCGCATGGCACAAGCCGTTGTTCCAGACCAGCCAAATCTCTGACATTCTGCCCCCCTAACAGTCTACAGACGAACAAAGACACCATTTCTCCTCACTATAAGCGTGCATGCTCATTCACTGTTTTGCGCGTTGGACATGTCTACCCAACATTTATCACGAACGATGTTCTCTTCAACAGCTATCTCACGTGCGAGGCCACCTCGACTAGTGCTTGGATCGAGAGTCGATTGTCATCACATCAGATCCATGCCCGAAACTCTGGTAGCTGGCATAGATGTTTGTGGCTCAAAGAAAAGCGATGAGTGAAACATATGCCAAGTCCCTGGTACCTGCCGGTATCCCATGGACGATGGGGCTTTCACACTTTGAAATAGGCAACTTTGTACGCTCATCTTGCTTTCGGCGATACTGCAACAAATACCGTACTGTAATTTTCTTTCATGCAGCGAAAAGATACCATTGTACAGTGGCGAGCGATAGTCGAAGGGCCAGTGTAGCAACTCTTGATGTCAGATCTCGTCCACAATGGAGTAGCCAATCGAATCAGCCACACAACAAGTGGACGCCACCCACCCTTTGTCGGTCTATGGATTTTTCCTAGACTCGTAACCAGTTCGTCTATCACAGAGTCAGACTGGCCACAAATGTAATTTTTTCTACGGTTCGTTATATAAGAGGACTTGTGCAAATGGTCGAGCACCACCAACAGGTTTCAATCATGCATCACGCTCTCAAAATCTACGATATCATTTATGCCATCCTACAACATCTCGAGTCCTCCACGACAGACTTGGTAAACGTAGCGATGACTTGCTCCAAGTTCTCAGATCCCGCTCTCAATATACTGTGGCGTGAACAGTCAAGTTTGGCGCCCCTCATCATGTGTCTACCACAAGACACCTCGGAGGCCCCGCATGATGACACTATTGTGAGTAATGTCTGCAATTTGAATCTTGACAAGATGATGCTTACTGTACTTCAATTTGCAGATATTTTCCCGCGAGCCGTTACTCACGGAATGGGAGCGCGTCAGAATCAATGCGTCGAGGATACGCAGGCTTGTTTCCAACTTCAATCACAGCCGTGTTAAAGCTCCCCGGGTACCCAGTGGCCCGGTCCTCCAGCAACTTTTCGCGTTGTTTCCGCCTGCCCGACTCTTCCCTAACTTATTTGCATTGCACTTCGGCGCAGTCTCTGACCTGCCGGAGTTTCGTGCCAACTTCTTGCTACTTCGCCAGTTCTTCTTGCTAGGATTAGAAACCCTCGCATTGAACGTACCGGTAGACGTCCGTCTAAGGTAGAACAATTGCTTGGTGTGGATTCCTAACAAGGATCTCTGTGGTCGACAATTTGCCTCGCGGGCCTGAGTAGTGGGCAACTCAGGGGTTCAGACTCTTACCGAACTCCACTCCTATATTTTCCGGCCTTTGCTCAAGTTCAGAAGCCTATCGACTGTCATTTCGATGATATCGGACACTACTGCCGAACTACGTCATCCGAGTCGAGATTGAACATCAACCTATCCGATGACATTTTAAGATTTTCAAATGTCATCGGACAGGTTGTAGATAGACATCGATGCGACGTGTTCATCGGGGATGCTGCAGTTGCCTGGCCAGGTCTTTGCGAATTAAGGTTTGCCTGGGGGAGATTTGATTCTCGCGCCGTAACCTTCGCCGCGGTGCTTTCATTGGCGTCAAAATGCAGATCGCTGCGTACCATTCAATCGACGTTCAATGCTACACAATTTCTGACACTCCCCCATGCGCCGGACGGGACCCGCGAACTTTGGCCCACGCGAACAGCCCTCCACGAGCTGCATGTCGCACATTCGAGCGTGTTGGGGCAGTCGCAGCTTTACCTCTTCCTAACTGTGGTTTTTCCGAATCTGGCTCATCTCACCCGGTAGGATGTGCTCAGGTCGGGCGATAATCATAAGTGGGGCAAAGTAAAAGAAGTGTGGGAACATATGGTGAAGCATCGGGAAATGAATCCGGCCGTAGAGGCCTCCTGGCAAGACTTCCTTCTGCAAATACGATCTTAGTTGGAGCAGGACGCGGGTGATGATGAATAGGAGGGGGAGAATGACTGCTATGATCACAAGAGGTTTCAATGTAACCCATGGTCGGGCCTTTACTTGAAGAGTGCAGTGTGTCAGCTTTTATATACTCCTGCTCTGTAGCAACGCGTGAAAAAATGTAAATCACGCCGTAGTTCAATTTTTATAAGCTTCCATAAGACCGCTTTGTGTCACCCGGTATGTAGTAAAAGTTATAGACCGCCTTGGAATATGTACTCAGGGGGCTTTGGGTTTACAAACGCACCTGCTATCAAAATCGACCTTACCATCCGAATAGTGCGCCACCAATGGCGGTCCTCGGTCGTGCTTTATATCACGATTAGAAGGGGGTTTCGGCCGGCCTACGATAGTTCGAGGAGCATCCGTTCAAATCTGGGACGAACGCAAGCACATGGTAAGAATAAACGAAGGCAATACAGTACAGTTCAAGCTCCACAGAATACATATGATCATGATACATAAGGTGCAAATGCATATAGTCCCCTGACAGAACATCCAACAATACAAGCACCTATGAATACAAACTACTTTCGAAATGATACAAAGTGCCGAGTGACACCATGTGCATCAAAATAGATGTCTGAGGTACTGCAGTGTCGCGCTCGTTCTGTTTCCCTCTTTTTTTTGTCGTCTCCGTACCTACCGGTTCTGCCACCCAGACGCTCTACACCAACGATCTACCCAAAGACATCTCCCCAAATGCTCGATTCACACGGCCTCGCAGCCCAGTGGTCAATACGGTCCGCGCGTCGCCACACCCACCCCGGGTGCAGCTGAACAGTACGAAGTCCAGGACAAGTACGATTCCATGCGATCTACACACAGGCAAACGCATGCATGATCAGCGCCACCAGAACCACTATCAAAATATAGCGAAGCAGACGTACAACAAGCTCGCGAGTGTAATCATCAAACGGCTCCGACATTCGGGGTTCTTCGAACTCGGATCAGATTTTGCGTTTAGGCGGAAACATAATCTGGAGGCGTTACCTTGTTCATCCATGAAGTCTTCGCTGATATTTTGAGAGAAAGGCAGCTGCTGCAGGCTGCGAACACCCTCCAGTAGCGTGTCTGTGACCGTATCGACATTATGCATATTCTCGAAGTATGTATCGCCGATACCAGGGGCGCCATATACGGTGTCGTCATCACGCTTCCTCACCTCAAGGAGACTTTGAGGGGGCGGGAGAAGAGGGATGCAGAATATGTGTGCGGATACAAGGTGTGGAAGAGCATATAGTGTGCGTGAACCCATACCGAGTATCGTATCCTGAAAACGAGGGTCGGGGACGGGGAGGGAGACAGGAAATGAGGGAAATGCAACGCACCTCGCTTGGCGCTCCCCTTGCATACCTGACTTGTAACTTTGTTAAATTGGGGAAACGCGCAACGATGGCCAGTACGACTTCGTCGTCCCAGTCCCCCACGAACAGAGAGAACTCTTGCACCCTCGACAAGTGAGAGTGCACTTCAGCAAATGCTTGGTATAGTGGCGTGAGCACGGCCTCGTCGCGGATATCGAGCTTGATGATGCTGCGTCCGGGACAGATAGAAGAGATGGTAGACAAAGGGGCAGAAATAGCACAAAGGGCCGGAAGAGCCCTTGGTGACAGTGAAAGAGCGGGAACATGGTTCCGCAAGATAAGAGTGCGGAGGGAAGGAAGAGTCTCGAGGAACGAGATGAATCCCGGCGGAGCTCTTGGACGGTCTTTGTGGATTGGAAACTTGACGTCGAGAGCCGTGAGCGGAGGAGATGGGGAGGAAGATGTGAAAATGCGATGTAACCAGACAGTGTGATCATATGTGAGGGTGCGGATGGTGGGGACTTTGGCAAGCATTCGTAGGCGGGTACGGGGATTCCGAGGATTAGTGTCGTCGTCGTTAGATGGGAATACAGCGCGAATATCAAGGAGAGTGAGGGATTGAAGTTTCAGGGAAGTGTGGTCGACATCTATATAGACACCAGCAAAGTGAACGGTGCAGTGCACAACTGCCAAATCACGCAAGTTTGGAAGGTCGCGCAGGATGGAGTGCAAATCTCGCGGGAGAAGCATACCGCGGAAGACGAGCTGCCTGAGAGAGGCAAAGGACGCAACTTGAGTGAGGAGATTGTCATAGACGGTAGCGTCCGCAAGGAAGCGTGGTTGGTATGCATCTTTGACTTGGAAGAATCGGTACCTGTTTGATTGACGGTTGACAGGGACAGGGGTCCAGTCGTCAGTTTCCGCCAAGGAAACGACAGCAACAGCTTCTTTCAGCTGCTCTACGGTGCGTTCTACGAGAGGGGATATGCCAAGAAGAAGAGCACGCGGCGAAGGCTGGATAGAAGACAACACCGAGTATGCAGTTATAAAAGATGTCGGGGACGTCAGAATCAAATGCCTGTAGAGCAGACGGGTGGCGATTGCATGAAAGCCCTTCGAGGTCAAGACGACGCTACGAAGCGACTGTGAAGGCAGGTATTCGAAAATTGAAAGCCAGAGTTCGTTTGGAAGCGTCATTGGATAGACGACTGTCGATGAAAACTTCACAGCTGTGGTAGACATTGATGAACAAAACAATACCTTCATCATGTCCTATGTGCTTCTTCTGCGTATCACGTGACCGGACTTCGAAGACTGTAACGCCGAGGTGGTCGAGAGTCGAGACCCAGTTTGATGGGAACTTGATCTGATGGGAAGAAGAGGGTTTCGACGGAGTATATATAGTTGTAACACAAATATTAGAGACGGGCAGTACTTAGCTCCAGTACATTCATATAAATTCATATCACAAAAACCTTTCTCTGACTGTGATGTATATTGGTACAAGTCTTGCCAGACCTCCAGCTGGCAGCCAGTATGTATTCAGATGTACAGTATGTTATAACATAGTAGAGACGAAGCGGCAACGACTGAAAATGCCCTAGTCCTGAGGAAACCAATGTTCTATCAATTTCCTCAGCAACTTGCCACCAAATCCTGATCCTTGGCTTTCACAAAGCTATTCATATAGAGATCAGTTAAATCATCCGGTGCCAAATCGCCAGTTTTGTCAGGACTGTTGACAGACTCTTACGACGGCTTGACTGCTTGCCCGAAGCCGAACCGATGGTTTTACCAATATCTACTGTTGGTAAATCCTAGTTCCAGTAATTTGTCCGACTTCCGAATTGTCGGTGTCTTAGGACTGTTGACAACTTCCAACTGCTCGCCCGGAGCCACATCGGCAGCTTTTTGAATAATGTTGAAAAGCTATTGCACCTGCTCGGTCCAGGCCAATCAGGACTTTTGACAGGCTCTTCCAACAGCTCGCTCGAAGTCCAATTGTAGCCTTCAAAACTGTCGGGAAAAAATTCCAGCGGCGCGTTTGAAGTCAGTGAAGGCCACTCGACTTCAATAACGCCGCTGTAATTTTTTTCATTGTACTTGAACGCCGGCCTCTTCCTTGGTCTTGGAAGAAGAGCCGCCTAATATTCGAAGAGTTTTCACGACTTATACTAGTGACAATCAATATATCAGCTCCGAAGTCACATTTAAGAGAAGTGTGATACGCACACTGGCACTTCTCTGTGGGATGCCTGGAACTGCGCCCTGCAATTCTGGCGCTGCTTCGATTCGATATGATCCTGTATGCCAGAGTTCAGCACTGCTGGTACGTTTTTTTAGATTAATATACTTGCGCGTGTTCTGCAAATGAGAGATACTTCTGCTCGAAGTAAGTTAGGGTGAATGTGTGTAACTGTAAGCATCTCACCTCAGTCGTGCGCTATATGGCAAATGTCTTCCTGACGGTTATTTCATCAGGATATCATCCCAAATAACGGCAAGCCCCACTACAAATGATGCATGCCACAATGCAAAAACGTGTTGGTGGCACAAGTTGGGTGCGCTGGTTGTAGGTTTGTATACACCTCCACAACCAACATACCCAACAAGGGCTGGGGCAGTAACTACCTGTAGTTGCAGCTGAGGAAAGTGATGTCAAGCGCTGCAAGCACAAGGCGGTGTAGTTGGATGATGCTCGTCCACCAAAGAAACAAGCCATTCAGCCTCTCATTGACGATTTCGATTTGGGGAGTGCATCTAATGTGTAGTTCTCGCTATCAGGTGCTAGCTAACTAAATAGGTTAGGCGCTCTTGTTCGAACGAAGTAGGTATCTGAAATCGTAGTGAAACGACAACGGCTCTTGGTCAAAGCAGACAAAGGGAAACATAATGTGAGAAACATATCATGAGACCTAACAATGCTAAGTATGAGTAAACAAGAGAGAAACGGAAACGCACATTGTTACGTCGCTGGACGCAGCACATGCTTGTCTGATATAGGAAGGCGGCGCTGGCGCTTGCTTTCCCAGACCTTGTGCGCGGTGTTGGTAATAGAAGGGTTGCACCGAGGGTGGTGCACAAGGATAAGAAAGCTGCGCTGGCGCTAGCGGGACGCCCACACCCTGGGAGACGGGGGGATACCCACCCCAATAGTGGGGAGGATGGCCTGGGAATGGGGGGTAAGGTATAACATGCGAGGGCACAGATGGAGGCTAGGGTATTGGAGGGTAAGGGTAATGTCCATGCTGAGGCGGGCCTGGGATTGTCAATAGGCCTGTTTGAGCTGGCTGTTGGCGCATATTCGAGTATCTAGAATGCTTGAGAAGGATGAGGCTAGGCTCTAGCCTTTGGCAGGACAAGATGAGCGACAGAAGGTGAAATGTGCAAGAGCAACTCACAGTGCAAAGGTTAGATGAGACGTGGAGCAAAAGAGGAAAGAAACACAAGTCGCAGTACTTAAACCGCTACCAGTGGATGAAGCGTTTTCACGTGTATTATTCTCGCTCCTTTAAAACACATCCCAAACAGAGGGTTTTCTCAGCGCGCACTGAGTTACCAAAAGCGAGACGAATGACTCCATCCCATTCAAAAAGGCACTGACTAACAATGTACTTACCGAAGTTCTCAAGTCATTCCCAATGTTCGAATCGAGCGCATAAAGATCAAAGTTCAAGCGAATGGGGCGATCCTGTCGTGGTTTGGTAAGTTGAGTGTCGTTTCAACCGCCTTGCAGATGCCTATGTCACTGAGTCAGCGTCCGTTCTTCCCTACGAAAATTCAACGTACCAATCAACCTCGCGGAGGCCAAAGTGTTGCTTCCAAAATATAGCCTTAACCACGTCCTGATACTCGATAAAGACGAGACGCGGTCAAACTTCGCAAGGATAGAGTCTGGGGATGGAGCGCAAGAGGTTAAAGTTGAGGAGAAATTTGAGGGTTCTGTGTATATATCTGCTCTTGGTGGACTAAGCTGTGTTCATGTAAAAACGTGGGTGTCTAATCGGATGATTATTCTCTGTGGTCGAGCATCAGCTCCGAGTGCGGAATCTAAGCTGAACGAGAAAAAACTCACCTCAAGGTGACTGAGATAGTACCAATGGCTAATCAGAAATCAGACGCATGTTTCAGCGACTGGTGAACTCCTTGTTCGTGAGAGCTAGATGCGTTATGCCTACGCTTGCTGCGTGTCCCTAAGACACACTACTTACGTAGCGGGAATCAGCAAAATGAAACAACCAATACATGCAGGGTACAGAACATCGACAATATTTATGTAGTCGGAGCACAAACTAATGAGCTACACACCATATGAATAAGTGACCTTTTCATTCCTTCATTCCCCATACCTTTTTCATCTCGATTGCCAGAACTACCCTCGCACATTAATCTTCTAGTCACATATCCGTGGTTATTGTTGGGTGCAGGAGTGGACCAAGAGATATCCAGCCAGTGTCACGGACGTCTGATTCAGCATTTTTTATGATATCTGCGAGTATCATTGCATCGCAAGGTGGCGACTCGAATACATCGCCAAAAATGCCTGACTCGCATGGCCTCGCAACCCAGCAGTCAGCAGGGTCGGCGCGCCGCCACACCCACCCCGGGTGCAGCTGAACAGTGCGAAGGCCAGGACAAGCACGGTTCCAAGCGATCTATGCCAAAAACGGACATGATCAGAACATCTAAAACCGCGCTCCAGATACAACTAGCAAACGTACGACAAGTTCGCGGGTGTAATCGTCAAACGGCTCCATCTTCAACTCTTCCGGCTCTTCGAACTCGGGTTCAGAGTCGCTATTGTACTCCAAATTGTTGATAGTTCGGTCGAAACGCTTCTGCTGCTCGGCAGCCGTGCATTCTTGGCACGGCAACCCGATGGGAATCCCATGGCGGCAATACACGATGTACGTGTCCATGTCCATGTCTACATTCATGTCTACGTCTTGATAGATGGCAGTGAGTGTATTGTGAGAGTTACGAGCATGACGCCGGTAGTGTATGCCATAATTACCATTACTGTTATCCTGCTCCAAGTTGGTGTCTGTGTCCGGATCGATGTCATGCATGCTCTGGAAATAAGTATCGTCGATACCAGGCGCGCCGTATGCAGTGTCGTCATCAACATTGTTCGTCTCGAGGAAATTTTGAGGGGGCGGGGGCAGAGGGATGCAGAAGATGTGTACGGATACGAGATATGGAAGAGCATACAGTGTGCGGGAACCCATGCCGATGATGGTGTCCTAGAAATGAGTTAGCTCCGGAAAAAACGAGGGAAATATAACACACCTCGCTTGGTCCTCCCCTTGCATACCTGATTTGTAACTTGGTTAAATTTGGAAAATGCGCGACGATGGCCAGCATGAGTTCGTCGTCCCAGTCCCCTACGAAAAAGGAAAGCTCTTGCACCCTCGACAAGCGAGAGTGCACTTCTGCAAATGCCTTGTAAAGTGGCGCGAGCATGGCCTCATCACGGATGTCGAGCTTAACAATGCTACGGCCGAAGCAGAGAGAAGTCATGGCCGAGAACGGGGTAGAAACAGCACAGAGAGCTGGAAGAGCGCTTGACGACAATAAGAGTGCGGGTACGTGGTTTCGCAGGATGAGAGTGCGGAGAGATGGAAGAGTCTCTAGGAACGAGATGAATCCTAACGGAATTCTAGGACGGTCTTTCTGGACGGGAAACTTGACGTCAAGAGCAGTAAGCGGGGGAGATGGGGAGGAAGATGTGAAAGCACGGTGTACCCAGACAGTATGATCATATGTGAGAGTGCGGAGGGTGGAGGCTTTTGCAAGTAGGCGTAGACGGGTGCGAGGAAGATTCGTGTCATCATCGTCGGATCGAGAGGCAGCGCGAATATCAAGGAGGGTGAGAGTTTCGATTTTCAGTGAAGTGTGGTCAATATCTGGAGGGACACGGACGAAGGGAACGGTGCAGTGCACAACCGCTAAATCACGCAAGTGCGGAAAGTCGTGCACGATGGAGTGGAAATTACCTGGTAGAATCATACCGCGGAAGACGAGCTGTCTGAGAGATGTGAAGGAGGTGACTTGTGATAGTAGAGTATTGTAGAGGGTCATATCCGCAACCAAAGTTGGTTGGTAGGCATCCTTGATTTCAGAGAAAAGAGACCTGGTTGAATGACGGTTGTTATTAGCGTTGACAGTAATTGGCTTCAACCCTTCAAAGGAAACAACAGCGACAGCTTCTTGTAGTTGCTCCACATTGCGTACGAACGGGGAAATACTGAGCAGAAGAGCGTGCGGTGAAGGCTGGATGGAAGATAGCACGGAGCGAGCCGTTGTAAACGATGTTGGGGACGTCAGAATCAGATGCTTGTAAAGAAGACGGATGGCGACTGAGTGAAATTTCTTCGACGTCAAGACAACGTTACGAAGTGAGCGCGGAGGAAGATATTCGAATATTGGAAGCCAAAGTTCATTAGGAAGCGTCATCGGCGAAGACGCAGCTGTCGACATTGTTGACGATGACATCGACATCATCTTCTCGAATCTCGATGATAATCCACTCCATTTATGACATTATGTGATGGATGCCAAACAAATGTACACTATAGCTAGTACTTAGTCAACGTATAGCCGCTGCAGCGATTAAATGTACCATACAGCGTACCAACAGCGTACTAGTAGTAAATGAACTGCATACGGTAGTCAGGTGTAACGTATAGACAAGGATCAAGTAAATAAGCGGATCTGAGCGTAGGGTATCAAAATGGATCTTGCTTGATCATATCAGCCAACTGTTTTGCTACTTCTTTAGATATCCCGCAGCGCTTTGTGAGATGAGGGACAAGATCCTTGCTTTTCATATGTGAACTCGCTCCAAGTAGCTCCTTCAATTTCCGCATGAACGAGACGATCAGGTTGCTTCCTCCTATCCATGCCTGCTGTTGCCCTTCACCAACAAAGGTTTCCACAAGGTTGCGGATCGTGACGCGCGATTCTTCATAAAGATCTTTGTGTCTGCCATCCAGATGATCAGCGGCAGTGATGCACGCGTGACCAGCGACATTGATCTGATATTTGTTGAAGTTGGTATGTTCTCGTACCCACCAGTTCTCCATCCTCTGCTCTCTCTCGAGGTTCGTAATCGCAAGAACAATAGGAACCTTCTTTTCGCAGAGGAATTCGTGAAAGAGTCGGTAATTGCTCTGAAGCATCCCAGATACTCTGCCAGCGCGCATGCAGAACAGCAGCAGATCAATACCACCCTCCGATTCCAATTTCTTGATAAGCCAATAGGCGTTTTGGACGGTCTCAAGATACTCTTGAATTCCAAGCTGAGGTTCCTCGAGTCCAACGGTATCGAAAACGGTATAAGACTCGCCGCCGAATTCGATGTGATATTCCTGCCACTGCAGCGTACAACGTTGCATGCCGGGAGATGTGTGTGCTATATCTTTTCCGGCTAGAAGGTTGACGACGGAGCTTTTGCCTGCACCCGCCTGCCCAAAGAGTACGACGTTTTTAGTCTTCCTAATTCATGGTTCAGCAGCATATAGAGTAACACTTATCTGGGAACTAAGTACGAACCTTGCGGGACGAATAGTAGTCACTCGGGGGGTCCCAATATTCTGCGGGCAATGCTGTTCGATAAGGCTGCAAACGGCGTCGTATGACTGTTCACGGCGCCGCCTGAGCTTATCAGCATCAGCTGGATCGATGGTCAATGCGGTAATACACGCATGGCCAGCAAAGTTCATCCCGAGGTTCAAGATAGACGTCGTGTTATTCCTCCACCAGGATTCCATATCTGGTTCTCGGTCTTCTAGACCTGTAACGACAAGAACGATGGGCACTTTTCCCTTCACGTTGGAGTGCATTAACTTGTAGTTGCGCTGGAGCACTGTGACGTCCCTTGTGCCACGCACGCAGTATATGAGAAGATGAATGCCCCTGTTCTTCTTAAGCGTTTTAAGGAGCGTCTTCAAATCTTTCTGAGCTTGCATAGCGGGGACTGTCCCTTCAGAGCCATCATCAAGACCTGCGATCATGTTCAATGACGCCCACGAAGCACAGCAAAATGCACTGACCAGCCGTGTCGAAAAGCTGTACCTTGACGGTGTTGTTTTGAGTCATAACATCGTGCTCGTACACGGTGGGCTCAGTTGTGCATCCCATGGAGTCAGGAGACGTCGGCGCTGTTTGCGTCGTCGTGATCAAGTTGACCAAGGAACTTTTACCAACGCCTGTTTCACCAACTATGACAATATTGCATGTGTCTGTGCGATTCGAAGCTTCCTCAATGCGATGGTGCCTCTGTTCAGAGTTAGGTAACTGACTTCAATTTAATTTTACACTGAGGGACTAGAAACCACATACGGGCATGGTGGTTGATTCTCTTCGACGAACCCACGTCATTGCAAAGATCAAAAACAACGAAAAGGGCGACTTGACTTGCGTCGTTGATGTTTTTGAATGCCATTGGTCTTGCCTTCAATCCCCGATTCGTTGGAACATGATGTGTCCAGGCGCCAGATTTATGAAAAGATCCATCCTGACGCCTGGATTCAGCGTGTTCCATGCATGCGAGAAAGGCATTGTGACGGGTCAAGTGGTTGGCATTAGGGTTGGGTCCAACTTGAAGCTTGAACGTTTGAACGTTGAGCCCGTGCTCAATTGTCGGAGTGACAAATTGATATGGAGGGCATGAACCTTGCATGAACCTCGAGTCTGGCCGCATCAACAACGTCAGGCTGCTGGCGTCAAGTCGAAGTGCGCTTGACCCACTTCTAGTTTTGTGTGTCGTCCTGAGTGCTAGTGAGTGACGCAACTAACGTACTACACTAGTGTTAACTGATAGTGTACCACCAATGGAATAGCCCACTGGCGCAGGATAGAACTGGAAGCTCGAAGATTTGTCCCGGATTTGTCCCGGATCATCGAGACTACTAGCCTAGTAGGTGACTAGTACACGCCCAACCCTAATTCATGTTTGCCCTCAGAATTACACCTTATCGCAATGCCTCCTCGCATGCCCTGACTCAGGCCCAGGATCGGACACCGCATGGAACATGCTGAATCCAGGCGTCGAACGGTCTTTGAATCTGGCGCCTGAGGCCCTGGACGCCTCATGTTTTAACGTTTTGGGGACTGAAGGCAAGGTCAACGGCACTCAAAAACATCAACAACGCAAGTCAAGACGCCCTTTTCGCTGTTCTCCATCTTTGCAATGACGTGGACTCTTCGGAGAGAATTGCACGCCGTGCCCGTATGTGGCGTCTAGTCTTCACCATGCACAAAGTTAACTCGAAGTCAGACCCACGCCTCAGATCAGAGCTCAGCTGACTATAGTCATCATCCTCGACTGGATGGCGCCGTTGCTGGAAAAACAGGTGCTGATCAAAGTCCTTTGGTCAACTCGACAACCGGGACACAATTCGCGCCAATTTCCCCTGACGAAATGTTGCCTTCAGAGCCTGGGAGAGCACCATCGTTCACCCCATCTGTATGTAGTGTTTATATCTTCCTTAGCGTGAAGTTAATTCCGAGTCAGTACCATATCCCAGACCAGAGTGCAACTGACCACAGCGATCATCGAATCCAGGACGCTTCATACGGCAAAATAAACCGCAATACTTCCATTATTGAAGAATCAGGCGCCGTTAAAAGTATTCGGCTACCATGGCTAAATAAGACGCAAATGGCGGCGACCTCTCCCGATGCAATGTCGTCTTCTGCGAGAACATCGTCCTCCGTGTGTGGTGTCTGGCTCTTCCTTCATGTGATGTTGACTTGAAATCAGCTCCACACCTTCACTCAGAGAGCAGCTGGCCGTGTCGGGGGTGGTCTACGTCGCACAAACACATACAATGGGATGGGAAAAATAGGCGTTGGCAAAAGTTCCTTAACCGCTAACATGCAAATGGTGCCGATATCCGGCACAATGATATCGTCGTTTCCTGGCGCTGGGGGAGCATTGTCCACCGAATCCGTACGTGATGCGTGGCTCTTCCTCAGCATGACGTTAACCTGAAGTCAGCTCCATGTGAGCCATACCTCAGTCCAGAATGCAGCTGGCCACCACTCGGATCCAGTTGAGGGTGTTTCACATTGCATAGACACATGCAATACTACCACTGTTGGAGAAACAGGCACTCGTCCAAGTTCTTGGATCAGTTTGGGCGCTGGGGAGCAAATGGTGCCGCCATCCCCTCGCAGCGCAATGCCGCTGCATCCTGGGATAACATCGTCCACCGTACGTGGTGTCTGGCGGTTTCTCACCGTGATGTTAACTCGAAGTCAGTCCAACATTTTAGATCAAAGTGTTACTTGTACCATCAACCAAGTAGTCGCGGCAGCTTCACATTGCACAGACACAAGCAAAGCTGGACAGCCTGCCAATATTGGGGAGGCAGGAGCTGGTACAAATCGCTGGCACAACTGGTTCATGAGGAAGCCAGATTCGCTGACCTCCCTCGACGCTACATTGTATTCTGGCAGAACATCGCCCATCGTATGTGATGTCCGGTGCATCCTCCGCACGACGTTAACTTGAAGTCAGGTCCGCGCCACGGGTCAGCGCGCAGCTTACCTTAATCATCACATCCAGGAAGCTTCGCGTTGCGCAGACACATGCAATGTTGTCATTTTCGGAGTGACAGGCTCTGGCAAAAGTTCCTTAGTCAATCTGATCACTGGGAAGGAAAAGGCACCGACGTCCGGCGACGCCTTGGGATGCACACCTGAACCCACCGTGTACGAGCATGATGTTGTCGTTCTGCACAATAGTGTAAAGGTACAGCTGTTCGACACGGCCGGTCATTACAATTTGCTTCTCTTCGTGGGCGTCACTGAACCGGACTGCAGGTCTTGATGAAGGCTCTCAAGGAAATATCCCCGCTATGCAAGGTCAGAAAGCTTTGAAGGTGCTTCTTAAGACGCTTAAGAAGAACCGGGGCATTCATCTTCTCATATACTGCGTGCATGGCACAAAGGACGTCAAAACACTCCAGCGCAACTACAAGCTAGTACAATCCAAAGTCAAGGGGAAAGTGCCTATCGTCCTTGTCGTTACAGGTCTAGAAAACCGAGAACCAGATATGGAAGATTGGTGGAGGAATAACGAGGCATCCATCTCAGCCCTCGGGATGAACTTTGCTGGTCACGCGTGTATTACCGCAGTGACCATCGATCAAGCTGATACAGATGAGTTCAGGCGGCGCCGCGAACAGTCATACGACGCCGTTTACAAGCTTTTCGAACATTGTCGCCCGCAGAATAGGACGAGGGTCCAATGGATGACTCCTATTCCTCCCGCAAGGTACGTAGCTGTTGCGCTTTGCGCCTTATTTGACTAAACATCGACACATCAGGAAGACCAAAAATATCGTACTCTTTGGGGAGGCGGGTGCAGGCAAAAGCTCTATCGTCAACCTCATGGCAGGAAAGGATGTAGCATTCACATCTCCTGGCATGCAACGCTGCACGTTGCAGTGGCAAGACTATACCATCAACTTCGACGAGGAGTCTTACAAGGTTTTCGATACCATTGGAATCGAGGAATCGGGTCTTGAAATGGAAGAGTACCTTGTGGCAGTCGCAAACGCCTATAAGTTCATCAAGGCTTTGGATGCAGAAGGCGGCGTTGACCTGCTTTTATTCTGCATTCGAGCCGGCAGGTTCACTGCTGCTCTGCAGAGCAATTACCGGTTCTTCTATGAATTCCTCTGCGAAAAGAAGGTTCCCATTGTTCTTGCGATTACGAATCTTGAAAGAGAGCAGAAGATGGAGGACTGGTGGGATCGAGAACATAGCATCTTCCCCCGGTATGATATCCACGTCGCTGGTCATGCGTGCATCACTGCCGCCAATGGATTGGATGGGAGGCACCAACAACTTTACGAAGAATCACGCATCGCGATTCGTGAACTGGTGAAGGAGAACATTACTGGCGACCACAACAAGGGATGGACAGGAGGGAACAATGTGCTCGTGTCGTTGGTGCGTGCACTGAGGAAACTTCTTGTAACGAATACACATATTAGAAAGATGAACCTTATCGGTCAACTCACGAAGCGCTGCGGTATGCCTCGAGAAACCGCAGGACAGCTGGCCGATATGATCGAGCACGGGGAGGCCAGAGTAGATGCAGCTTGACTTGCGCTTTATTTTGCTCTTTTACTTGCAGACCATCCTTGATGGATATATGCCGTCTATGACTAGGCGTTTCTTGTTTTCCCTCCTTCATCACTAGTACTATATGGTAAAAATGATTATCTCTTCGAATTTGAATTTGAATGTTGTTCGGGATGGAGCACTCTGATTTTGGAAAATTGCCGCCACCGACGGTGGGAAATTCACGGCATTCCATCACCTTCGAAGGTCAGCAAGTCGTTCTGGCGGTGACGGATATGGCCCTTTACACACTCTCCAGCTAGCGCTAAACACACTCAGGGCTGCTCAACGGTCGGAATGTCAGAGATTCAGCCCATGATCGCGCCGCAGGAGGACGGCTCTGGTAGTGTGCCAGAAACAGCACACGAACCACCACAACCGACGCCCATCACAGACCAAGAGGTGGGAGAGTACCGGGAGCAGGATCGTTTCCTACCAGTGCGCACTATCGTTCGTCTAACTTGATTGACTTATTAATCTTTCTCATAGATTGCAAACGTCTCCCGTATCATGAAGCAGTCCGTTCCACATACTGCTAAGATCGCTAAGGATGCCAAGGAGTGCGTTCAGGAATGTGTTTCAGAGTTCATAAGTTTCATTACTTCTGAGGCCGCCGAGAAATGTCAGATGGAGAAGCGGAAAACAATCGGAGGCGAGGATATCCTGTACGCCATGGTGTCTCTAGGTTTTGAGAACTACGCGGAAACACTGAAGATTCATCTGGCAAAACTGAGACAGGTGCGTATCTCTTCCGTGACATGCTTCATGGGTTGTATTAAAACTTGGGTCAGCACCAAGCAGGATCCTCATCGAACCCGCGACAAGAGCATAGAGAAGATTGATTCTACTTTCCTTTACCCTGTACTATTCATGTATCAACTGCTTCCGCAATACCCATGTTTTGCAGCTCACCTTGCCGCTTTCCATGATACGATTGCCAACGCCCGAAGTCGACTTTGAAGTTTGAGTGCAGTGCTAGCGTTGTCCACCAATTCACGGTGCTTACTGAGGTGCCTTGAGCCATATTCACTTAACACACTCCGGGACACTGCGGCTAATGGCAACTAGCAATACATGTACGCACTCCAAACTACAAATTTCCGGGTAAGAGTTCGGTTGAGATAAGATTTACGGGTCAATATTTTACGGCACGGGTACCCTGAGGATGAAACCTCTCGGCAAATTCCGCGACAAACTCCGACACATCATTCTCAACTACACAGCGTCAACGACGTCGACGGACACCCTCGAATAATCCCCATGGCTGTAAGTCGCTGTTCTGTTATATCTGAACCCTTGATCGCGCATTGCGCCACTTCTGACATCATTTCATTGGAAACTGGTTGAGATAGAGATGGATGGAGGTGTCACATATCCGATGTAGTCAATGCATTGGTGGGACACCACATATCATGTGGCGCATAGCGAACGATTTTATCTCTTGGACGCTTGATGGAATGTAATTCTAATAATGCTGTTTACTTGCAGGACTCAACTTTCAAACGTTTCGTAGAGGTTGGACGAGGTACGATTGATTATGACTTGTGCCGCGCTGAAGGAGCTAAAGTGTTAATAGTGGTCCTTCTCAAGTCCGGGCCATCTGCAGGCAAGATCGCTGTTATTGCTGAGATCATCGACCACAACCGGGTGCGTGCAATGATATCTGCGCCAGAAGATTGACTGATCTCACACTGTCCTCCATTTTATAGGCAATCATCGATGGCCCAACCACTGGCGTACCGCGCCAATCCTTCCCCTACCGCCACCTCACCCTCACCCCCATTGCTCTAACAAAACTTCCTCGCGGCGCAGGGTCTGGTGTCATCCGGAAGCAAGCAGAAAAGGAGGGTCTCGTTGCTAAGTGGGAATCCTCATCATGGGCCAAGAAGCGTGCTGCCATGGAGAAGAGACGGTCACTAAATGACTTTGAGCGGTTCAGCGTTATGGTCGCAAAGAAGCAGCGGAGAGACGTCGTCAGGAAGGCCCTGGCGAAGGCTGCATAGAGGATGTATGGATTCAAAATATTGGACATCTTGGTAGGATGTCACGTCGCTGCATGATCCACACTTCCCTTACATCTGTTATGCCTACCATGATATATGCATGCACCATGCCCGCGCTGTATCGCTAATCATTCCTCTCGAAGTAAGATCCGTTATTCTCAACTAGTCGACTTGTCTTGGGCTTGAGTGATACCCCTTTTTGCTCTTTCAACCGTTGCTTCTGCCTCTACCTCTACTAGAGCAGCTGATGCCCAGCTATGAAAACCCCCCTTGTCGAACGCTTCTCTAAGGCGGACCTCTGCTTCCTGCCAATTCCATTCCACAGGTTCAGAAGCAGGGTTTTTCGTCAGTGCAGAACCATCACCATCATCTTGGTGAGATTCAGCTGGACGATATATTCGGTATGAGAGGATGGGCAATTTGGTCAGCACCGCATGGCGGAGACGTTCCGCAAACTCGTTGGTCTGTGTGAAAAATATACCTGAATTCTAGAAAGAAAAGCCATGAGATTGCAAGGACGCACATCACGAGCGTTGAGAGCTTTCATTACTCCCCAAATAGAGGCCGTAGCACCCAGCGTCACAAGAGCAGTAGCGATGCTGAGGGCTTTGAGGGTGTACAGAGGACCGTTGAAAGATTGTTCGCCGTTATCTTCGTTTGACACAGGTTCTTTCAAAGGTGGCGGATGTGATGTAACTTCCCTCGGTACTGTTTGCAACGCAGGTCGGGATCGTATTGGAGGATGCGATGAGACAGGCAGTGTTGACAGTCCTCGCCCTCGTCGAGGAGGCGCAGTGACTTCCTGAAGATTCTGGGGTATAACACCACGCCTATATCGTCGTAGCATGACTATCGGCACCACGAGGGCTACGGACGAAAAGGCCAGCTGCGGTATACATGAATTGCCAGTCTAATATAATTGATTTAATTTGACTGGGCTACTCACCAAGGTCACTGGAACCCATTTCGGAACCTGCTGGTTAGTTCCGAAGATATTTGTTTGCAGATGAGTAAAACCGTCTTCCTTTGCATGGTCGGAAGACGTGGTTTGTCGCGTCATTCGCGATGGTAAAATGTCGCAGAGCGGGAGGAAGTGTCCGAGTCTAAAAGCAGGATCACGTGGTGTCATCAATTCACATATGCACATTGCATATTTGATCTACTACTAACACGTCCTTCGAATCATCGAGCTGGCCTCAGGAAAACGTTCAAGTTGACTGCCATCCGTGACCATTGGTAGCACTCACTGCTTGTGAGTTTTCATTTTCACGTTCGTGCACAGTTGCTGAGTACATTTTCATTTCGACGCGTACTGATAGCACCCATCGACATATCGTCCTTGACTTGTCCCGTCGCCAGCGGCTCGACGCACCATGTCTGACCCACGATTTGCGCGGTTGAAGACTGACCCCCGTTTCCGACGCCCCAAGAAACACAGTTCAAAAGTTGTAGTTGACGAGCGGTTCAAAGGAATTTTTGACGAAGACAAGGCGGGCAAGAAGAATTCGAAGCAAAAAGGCAAAGGAAAGGAAAAACTAGGTGCGCTTCAAGCTTTAGCTGTTGCTACTTCTCACCTCATATTGTGGCTACAGGCCGAGTGGATAAATTTGGTCGTAAAATTTCTGCAACTCATGAAAAGGACAACCTCAGGCGGTTTTATCTGCTGGAACATGAAGAAGATGACGAGGCAGAGGCTCCAACTTCCACGGTACCTGACTATGCTCGTGGCGGCGTCCTCATGGAGTCCTCGTCCGAATCGGAGGCGGAAAGTCAGGGTGTAGGTGACTCTGACGACGAGAGCGATGGCCCTGGATTTGTCACCTTAGGGAGAGAAGTCGATGAAGAAGACGAGATCGATCTTGACGAGAGCACATTTGCCGATCTGGACGCACAGGCTGCTGCATACGCGAGGACAGCCCCGGAGGACAACAGTAAAGAAGCTACGGAGAAGACTAGAAGACTGGCTGTTGTTAATCTTGATTGGGACCATGTCCGTGCAGCGCATCTTTACAAGATATTTTCGTCACTTGTTTCGCCAGCTGCGCCTGCTACCCTTCCGGCGTCTGTGCCAATACAACACAATGATGAAAAGTCTCTCAAGAACACGAAAAGCGCAAAGGCGACAGTCGCAAGAGGGAAGGTGCTGAGCGTCCGTGTATATCCAAGTGAGTTTGGGAAAGAGCGTATCGCAAGGGAGGAGACGGAGGGACCGCCTGTAGAGGTTTTCAAAAAGAAGATAGAAAATGAAGAGGATGTCAATGAACGGACGATTCACGAAACCGGAGACGGAGCAGATTACGACGAAGACGCTTTGAGAAAGTATCAGTTGGAGAGATTACGGTGCGCTACATCCTTACATATTTTTGGCGCACTGTTCAATAAAATGCTCAAAGGTATTATTATGCAATTGTTGAATGTGATACCGCCGAAGCTGCCGCGCACATCTACAACGAACTTGAAGGTACTGAGCTTGAGCGTTCAGCAAATGTGTTTGATCTCAGCTTTGTGCCCGATGAGATGGCATTTGACGAGGAATGTCGGTGAGTACTGTTTAACGTTATTGTAGACACTCCTCTGACCGGAACCATATACAGCGACGAGGCGACAGATGATCCTGGAACACGGTATCGAGCAGTAGAGTTCGTGACTGATGTACGGGAAATCCATCATTATTCCTTATCTTTCACCCATTTTGCACTTTCAGGCTCTCCGGCATTCAAAAGTTAAGCTCACTTGGGACGACGATGATCCGGAGCGCAATCACATTACTAGACGATCACTAACCAAAAAAGAGATCGAAGAAGCTGACTTCAAGGCGTATATCGCATCATCATCTTCTGAGTCCGATAATGATCCAGATCCTGTGTCGAAGAAGAGGAGCCAGAAGAACGCCCAGAGAGACAAGCTTCGCACATTACTTCTTGCCGGAGACGACGACGAACTTCCAGAGGGGTGGGGCCGGGATGACGACGCGGGAAAACATGACGATGTGGACATGGAAATCACGTTCACCCCTGCTCTCACTGAGGCCAAAAAACCTGAGGACGAGACGACAATGGAGGCGTATCAAAGAAAGATGAGGGAGAAGCGTAAGAAAAGAAAGGAAGAGGTCAAAGTGAAAGCTACGACAGAGACAAATAGCGAAGGTGGAAGGCAGTCTGAGAAAAAAGTCTCTTTCGATGACGACTTCTTCGAGGGCGCAAGTGGCAGAAGCAGCGAGGGAGAATCTGAGGCGGAGAATGCATCGGGGTCGATGAAGCGGTTGTCAAGAACACGGGATGTCGACAAGCTAGTGCCACGCCAGGAGATGAAATCGGACGTTAAGGCAGAGAAGAAGGGGAAAAAGAAAAGGGGAAAAAAGAAAGTGATCGATGACGACGACGACGAAGTTCAGGACGACTTCATTATCGACGTAAAAGATGATCGATTCAAGGCAATCCACGAGGATCATCAATTCGCCATCGATCCCAGCAATCCTCAGTTAGTACCTGTGCTTTATTTTCTCCTATGATGCTGATGTGTTCACAGCTTCAAGAAGACAAAAAGTATGGTGGCACTTATTGACGAACGAACTAAGCGCCAAAAACGGAGTCGCCCTGAAGATGAGCCAAGTGCACGACTTCCCGCAAAGGTGGATGACACCAGCCTCAAGAACCTCGTTGAGAGCGTCAAACGGAAAAGCGCAGCGGCCAATCAGGGCGGATTTGGGAAGCGGCGTAAGTTATAGCCTCGATTTATTCTACATTTTGTTCTCAGTCTTTCGGTGGAAACTGCATACGACGAGTGCTCGGCGTCATAATACTTATTCTTACATGATTTCCGCGGTCATCGCATTGCTTGTTCATACACTCGTCTAGGGTTTCTGCCTTGAGTAGACGCGTTGGTGTGTTTTGTGCTTGTTTTTTTTTCGCCCTGCACTCAAACCAAACAAGCGTCTTAAGATGCAAAATGTATGTGTATGAAATACACGCGTGCCAGTGCCACCATAGGCTTCTAAGTAGATACAGAGCTAGCGGGATAAAATACAGGCCAATGCCAATTATTTATATACACATGTACTCACCAAAATTAATGCAAATTCGATGGTCTCCTGCGGAGCCATAAATCGAACTGTCCTAGACGTCTATAGTCACCACCATCTAATCATATTCCGTCTCTCCCAGCTCGTGCATTTATCCAAATCCCTCTTCTCCACCAAGCTCTACCACATCCCAGCCATCTTCCTCTTCTACGATACGTTCGCTCCTCAATCTACTGATGCCAGCGTCATGTGCCGAACGTCCAGGCCGTATTCGTGCTGCCCGGGCAGGACTAGCAGCAGTGGCTTGAAGGACCTGGGCAAAGTCGAGCGTGAATGAGGGAGGGGTTGGAGGTAAAAGGAGTGGGGTGGTAGAGTGCGACCGACTGTAATGGGAGAACAAAAAACCAATAAGAAGATATGCATTTCGGATAAACGACGAAGCAGGAATGAAGCGCTAAAGACTCACCGCCCAAGCTCTCCGCTACAACATACAGCCCACAAATTACTCAAAGCATCGCCCGCCTGGGACAAAGGAATTTCGACACCTTGGCTATGAGCAAGATAACACACGTTATAAAGAAGCATTGCAAGACCGGTTGTGAACGATTGATTTTGGCCGTGCGCTGGTCCCTGTTCTGGAGTTTCTGAGTCAGCTAGCGAGGCGAGTGGTGTACGGGATGGTGAGGAAGACGGAGAAGACGGAGAAGACGGAGTAGAGGAAGGATTTGAAGTCAGGTGCAGAGGGTGTTTAGCTGTCCATCTATCCGCGGAAGGAGATAATGATAGGTGAAAAACTCGAGCTGGAAATACAGTAATCGAGAACAGTAGACGCACTTTGCCCAGGATTCACTCCCTCGTCCTGCTCCGATCCAAGGCATACCGACACCGAATCTTCTGCAAGACCACGAAACCTCAAATGGGAGTTTGATGCCTAGGTAAAAAGTAAGAAGTCCCAGAAAGTGAATGGTATGCGTTATCACGGCGTTGATGTGATCCGGTGGGTATCCTATGGTACACCCTGTGTGATCAATCAATTTCTTAGCGGAGTAGGCAGTTGTAACGTACGTCTAACATCTCCCGGTACTGGAAGAACCAATCCGCCAACAGTCCATTCTCCCCTTGCACCTGGCCGTCCGCCCACTGCGGGTCGTCCACCAACTTCGACAACGTGGAAGACCTCCACTAGCTCCTGTACAAGACCTGAGCGTGCTCTAGAAATAGTTTGACTCAGCACAGCGAGCTCCTGAGATTCCTTGGTAAGCGTTTGTGATTGGGGTGGAAGGAGGCGTGCAGCGTTGAGTGTGCGTCTGCGCTGAGCAAGGGTCTCTCGGAGGGTACGGAGGCGGTCGCGCTCTATATCGCTTAAAACAGTACATGCGAGCAAAGGTAAGACACGTACTGCTCTCGCAGTCTCTTCTCACTTTGGCAAGGCCATCTGCTAATTGATCGAGGTTGTTGTCCACTCGTGCAATCTCTGCACGAAGGAGGCGACCAGATTCGATAGATTTGAACGCCCGAGATGCACGAGCAACATGCTCATTTCTGCCCGAGGAAAAATGGTGCGTTTTAGAGCGGAAATCACGTAGACTATCATCATATGGCAAGCAAGGTCAGCACGAAATGCGATTCATGACAGGCATGTGGCGTACTGGTTTCTCAGACAGTTGGCGCAATAGTACTGACGTTGCCTCAGCTCGCAGTTCTTACACTCCATCGCATCTTCAAAAGCCTCAAGAAGGACAAAGTGTTCAGTGGTTTGGGTGCCAGTCACGGTGGCGGTGCCACTGCCAAGTACTGGATGACGTAAAGCAGACATCGGCTTATGCAGTTGGGCGCTTGCTTCATCCGCGCCAACTTCCTGTCACTCCCTGGGTCCCGTTCTCATCATTCATCATTAACTACCGCTGCAGACCCACAGAGTGGTGTATCGACAAGGGCCCCTGCTCGCTCGCTATCCGTGTCACTCACCCAAGAAAGAGAAGGACATCAGCAAAATCACTGATTCCCTTTTTGTACTTAAATGACTTAATAAGCACAAATAAGCAAAAATCAGCGGGCGACTTATTCAGACAAGTCAA